>JAMXBD010003328.1:0-126265 GCA_024138025.1 Combretum micranthum
AGGGGGCGCCGGTTCTACTTGTATGGGGGAAGGAATTGATTTGTTTTGTTTGTTTTGTATTAAAAGAAGTAATGTGTAAGGTGTGATGTGATTAAAGTTGTATGGGGAAGGTAAATTGTAAGGTATAGGTATGGTAGAGTGTAAGAAAAAATAGAGATAGGTAAATAGTAATGAATAGTAGAAAAGTACTATGAATAGTAAACTAGACAATTAAAATACCAGCAGTAACGAAAATACGCATAATTATGCTATATTTGATATTTTTAGTTACCGAAAAATTTTAAAACTGATATTTTTGAAAACCTTATATTTTTATGAATCTATTGGTGTTGTCGGAATATTTCATTATCCGGTGCATCGGGCACAGTCTTCGAAAACTGATCCCGATCGGATCCGAGGGACACTAGAAAAATTCGAATCTGATATTTTTAGGCTTTCCTATATTATTACAAACCATATTCCATAATTATTTCAATTTCGTTTTCTAGGGTTTAAGAACACGGGATTGCCGGATCTAGATTCACTAGACTAATCATATAACTAGGTTAACTTTAGGGTTTCGTTTTAACTTCCAGTTCTAGGGTTTTCTTTTATTAACGAAAAAATCTAGGGGCTTGCACACATTTTTCATACGAATTTTCCACACTTCATTTCCTTCTCTTGTCCTTCTTTCTTCAAAACACAAGCTTTTAACCTTAGCCAAAAACAAACTCTTAGATTTAGCAATTTCTCCAAGTCAAAGCCTCTTCATGCAAGTTAATGTAAGTATAAACTCTTTGTTTATTTTCTTTCTTGTAATATAGATGTAGGATCCATGTTAGGATGAGTATATTGTCATATGACCTTGAATGGTTTTATGTATTGATATATGTTAGATTATGTTTAATTGTTATATGAACTTGTTTAGGTGTTATGGAAGTAGTGAGAAGTGTTTATGAGGATTGAAGTTGATTTGAGTAGTTAAGTTTGAAGTGAAGAGTAGGAGAGGGTTTGATGTGAATAAAGTAGTTTGATGTGTTGTTATGATATCCAAAGTTGTTAGGATTGGTTAATGTGGATAGAAGATAGTGTATGAAGCTAAATATGTGTTTGAAGAAGGATCAAAAGTGTTATATGTTATAAATTTTCAAAGTGTAAAACAGGGGAAATAAACACTTTACAAACAAGTTTGTTTTTTAGTATACGCCGGCATCTGGTACTTCAACGCTGTCGGCATAGAGACGATGTTGAATGTGATTAGAACCGATTTTTCTAAAGCTGCTTCAAACGCCGCCGGCTTTTGTAAAGAAATTAGCCAGTGTTATTTTTTAAATCGTACACCGGCCACTAGGGCTTCAACGTCGGCCTTCGATCGGTGTTGAATGCGAACAGAATCAATTTTTTTAATATCGAACTTAACGCCGCCAGCATATAATTCCAACGTTGCCGGCGTTCAGCTCAATTTTGCCTGTGTAAATAGGCCGCGTATTCCCTAAGTTTTTACAAATTCAACCTTCTTCAATTGTCATTCTTTACTTCATATATGGTCTTCTAATTATTCTATAAGCTATATAAACATGTTTTAAGTATGAATTAAATAATAAAACTATATTTTAAGTTCAATGAATCTCCTTGTATAGTTAACTTAGGATTGTGTTATATATATGTATATATATATATATATATTTAGCGTTCGGTTATTGATTTGTTTTGATATTTCTTATTTCAGTTAAAGGTTCTTCAGTTAATTTCCCTCCGAGTGAATATAATAATACACTATTGGGTACAGGTGCGTGATAGCTTGTTTGTTGTATGCTAGGAATAGGCATTATTAAATTTGACTTAATTCAATCTGTTTAATACTTTGATGAACTGGATGTCTATTACATTGTTTAATCTGGTCCGGGGAGTAGCAAACGTGTCATGATGCAATGACATGTTAGTTAGGTGTTTAACCTAAGTCATGATGTAGTGAGTTTACCATGATGCAATGGTACGCTATGATGCAATAGCGATTTGTTTTTAGTTAAGCGGGAGTAACATTTGCTTAAACTTAGGGGAAATGCCATGGTTTAGTTCAAAGTTTATGGGAACTTGTGAACTAGGCTCATGTTATGGACTGAGTTTAAGTAGAGTCGGGTAATGGCTTTTGAGCCCTAAATGAAGCTATTTCTTTATGGAATAAATATAGGAGATGTAAGTATTTGAACTGCTTATATCAAACCCCTGAGCAGCTGCTGTTACTCAGGGCTCCTAAATTCCCAGAGCATGATTCCGGGGTTTGAATACTCTACGGTTTTCTTGTTAAAAGAAGACTTAACAAGATAATGACTCGATCGTTGGTGCATTTCATTTGATTTAAGTTTACTTGACAAATGGTTTTTGTATTTATTATTACGTACTAGGCCTTCGGCTCACTTTTGCTGCTTTGTAGGTAATGAAGATGAGTTGTATGATGATCTAGGATACAGGTCAGATATTGAGAGATTTTTGGACGAGTGGGACGAGTAGGACTCGAATGCCCTTGGATTTGGGAGAAGCTTTTGTTCAAACCATAATTCTCTATATAGAAGGCTTGTTAAATAAGCCTAAGTTGTAAAAGACCTTAAAATCTCTTTAGATTATCTTTTGTACCAAGAACAACTTAGAATTTTGTAGTGTCTCAGATTGGTACTAAACTTTGTACATATAATGTATATATGTATGGATTGCTTTTTTTAGCAATCTTGTTTTGTTAAAAGTTGTTTATAAAATGTTAGTAGATTTGATCAAACAATTCTCATAAACTATTAGTTTTAGGACAACCTTACATATAATGTGAAAATGTTATATGTGGTTGGGGATTCGGTACTCTAAATCTCGGGATTTAGTGGGATGGGTCTTTACATTAGATCTCCAACCACATATAACCTGCAGTGTTATATGTAAGGTTTATTGCCAAAATCAGTTTGGATATTTGTTTACCTAAATCTCTTATAAGAACAAATTTTAAAAACTATCAACTCTCAAAACTTTTTAAAAGAAACATGACATTTACATCACATTTACATATGAAATATAGATCTAATACAGACATATATACATATAGATATTACAAATAAGGTCTATCAACAAGCCATAAACAAAATACATAAGTTTAGCAAAAACTATCATAATTATAACTTTTCGAAAATAACATGACCTATCACACCTATTACTTTATTACTTGACTTACAACTTCTCGAAAATAACAAGACCTACAACACCTACAACACCTACAATATCTACTATTATGTTATTGAACTACAACTTTCCAAAAATAATATGACCTATCATACCTACCACTTTATTGCTCGACCTAAAACTTTTGAAAATAACAACATCTATAACACTTACAACTTTATTACTGACCTACAACTTCTGGAATATAACATAACCTACCATACCTATGACTTTATTACTTAACCTACAACTATTATAAAATAACATGACTTACCATACTTACCACTTTATTACTTGACCTACAACTTTTCAAAAATAAAAACACCTACAACTTTGTACTGACCTATAACTTTTGGAACATAACATGACCTACCATGCTTACAACTTTATTACTTGACCTATAACTTTTCGAAAATAACAAGACCTACAACACCTATGACTTTACTACTGACCTATAACTTTCAATACATAATATGACCTACCACATCTACAACTTTATTACTTGACCTACCATTTTTGGAAAATAACGTGACCTACAACTATCATGCTCCAAAGGGTACTCTAAATGTGGCAGTCCACCACGGTATTAAAACTTAAAAATGACTTCCCGAAGTCATGCGAAAGCTTTCAACACCATATATAAGGCGTCTATCACAACAATAGGAGACATCGGTGGGATGTATAGTTCGAGATAGTAAATACAGCATACAAAAATCTAAATAATCATCCAATTTATCATTAAGAGAATATAATCCTTACATCATCTTAGGTGTTTTCCCTATAATTCTCTAAATAATCATAATATCAACTTAATCTTTCTTACAACAAAATAATACTAACACCAAAAGATATTAAAGGATAATTAACCTAAGATCTTCAAAAGATTTCCAGAAGCTCTTCAAAACATAATCCCACTGGGTATATGTAGTCCTCGGGCATGAAAGATATTGGTCCTAATACAACAAAGGTCTATCAGAGTATAAGCATAACTAGCTTAGTGAGAATATTCTCGAATCAACGTACTTGTATAAATAATTTCAAACAAGTTATTAAACAAGCATATGAATGTATCAAGCAAGTAATCAAGCAATACATATGATCTACCGGAAATCATATGTTTGAATGGATTTATCCCTCCATTCAGGGTTAGGTGTTTCAAGCTCTTTAAAACCCATTTTTATGATCCAACCCATGTAGTTTATTTCAGGCGCCTACTCGCCATCTTAAAATAGTTCTTTCAGGCTCTTGATTGCCCATCTTGCATATTTCTGGCTACTGCAAACCCGGCTACTATTCTTGTCCCATCTAGTATTAGCAGCTCATGCAATGAAATTAACTATGTGATATGCATGAATCAATTAATATAATTCATAGTATATGATTAGAGTAATTTAAAGGTGATCACAGAATTTGCACATACTTCAATAAAATAATAGTAAAACATAAGTTAATTAACAATGATTCATGCCTTGGTATGCTTAACATTCTTTCAACCAATATTATCATACATAATTCATTTTCATCTTTTCTACTTCTAGTGCCTCTAGCTAAGAGCACAAGCAAGTACAAAAAAGGTAGGAAATAAACTCACTTGGCCATGAGGATCTATCTTTCTTACGGATGAGTCGATCAGTAAATTCACTAATCAAAATAATCCTCCGGGTATGAATACTCCTCCTCAGGATCACCTAATCAAGAAGAATACCCATAATGAGTATTTCTTATTGATTCTATAGTACTTATTAAAAACTATGTTATAAGATTGTCAAAATTCGTATAGAAGATAATTCCAACTTAAAATGGCCATAACTTGGTCATTTTAACTCGGAATTACACAAATAATATACCGTTTTCTACCTACTCAAAAAGATTTAACCATTTCTAAGGTTACTTTTGTCATAAAAAGTCATTTGGGTTGGAAAATACTACGGTACATAATAGTTACGAATTTAGTTTACAAAATATGATTTTTTTTTCCAACTTCACTTTACTAAAAAATCCTTAAGCAAAATATATGGATACATATATATATATATATATATAGTTGAAAAATCCTTTGAATATATATAGGCACTCATATTGTATGCATGATTTTGTAGTGTTGTCTCAATATTGATATTTCATAATCAATTTCTTTTTTATGGTTTTAAAAGATAAAACTTTTGAGAATTTCTTCTTTTTGAATTGTTAAAGGAAAAAAAAATATATTTGAGTTGTTATCCGTGAGTATTTTTCCTATTATAATTCCATTTCTTATCTTTTCAAAAGAAAATTAATTTCCAAAAATTTGATTCTTCAAGTTATCTACTAATCTTTATTTTTAGTGATTGAAAATAAGCTTTTCAAAATATCCTTTAAGTTTTTGGTGTGGTCAAATATTTGAAGTTGTGTTAAATGTATGTTTTCCTCTTATTTTTATATCTTTTCTCTTCTTCAGGAAATAAGTTTACTTTTAAACTTTACTTACTAAGCAAATTTTATTTTTCTAAGTTGGTTTCTAAAATATTGAGTTGATTTTATCTTGGTTTGAAAAACTTGTTTTATTCCTAATATTTGTTAAATGGTAGAATAATTCTTTTTAGACAAGTTTATAAGAAAAGCTTTCTTGATAACAAATTGTTAATATTAGAACTTAGTGAAAATTTCATTTTAATTTTGAAAAGAAAATAACAATATAAAATTCAAGTTTTGAAGATACTTTCATAGTATGTGATTTTCAAAGTTTATAATGAATCTATTTAAGTTTTATAAAAGATATGGTTGAGTTAAAATCCTTCAATGCTAAAAATTCTTCCTTTGCGGAGTATTAAGTTTCACTTTATAAAAGAAACAAGTTCCTTTTATTATTTTCAAGAAATCTATATTACTAATTCTTCTAGAATTTATGGTTAGCTTATCCTTTGAAAAGAGTTTATTAAAAACAAAACTTAGATCTTTTTGTTGAAAATTCCTTTTGTTAAGAAATCTAGTTTACTTTTCTTTATTTAAGAAAGAACCCATTTTTATTTTTATTTTTATTTAGGACAAAAACATTCTTAATCATACATGAATATGATTATGTAACAATGTAAAAGTGAAGATAATACATAATAAGATAGAAAGAAATACTTGTAAGTAAATAAACATAATAAAATAGTCAAGCATTGGGAACCTTAGCTTCATCAAAGTATTTCGATTATGTATTGGGAGCCTTAGCTTCATCAAGGTAACCCGAGACTAAGAATAGATTAGTCCCAAAAGAAAAGAAAAGAAAAGAAAGTCGTTTTGACTTGATATGGACAAGTCTAAGACTAGAAAGACTAGTCTTAATAAATTGCATAAAACAAGTAAATAAATAAATTGCAAGACATAAAAATAAAAAATAACAAATGAGCTTATATGCTCTAAATAAATATATATACATAGTATACATAATACTATATAAGTTAGATTAGAGCAAAAATAATAACAATAATAACAACAACATAATAACATAATGTAAAATAGAAACATGAACAAAAACAAAACATGAACATATTGCCACTTCTTTAACTCATATGAGTCTAAGAAACATACATTAAGCTCATGCTAAGTTGTATGAATATGATGAAGAAATATAAGTAAGATTTTACCTAAGGTTTGAAAAAAGATGAATAGGTATTGTGTTTTTGTTACTTTTCTTGAAGAGTAGAAATTGGTAGAGAGTGTTTTGAGAGAGTTTTGTTAGAGAGAGGTTTTAAGAGGAAATTTTGGTAGAGTTTTGTTATGTAAAATGGATGTGTGAAAGAATGAAGAAGGAAGTGGGTAATTATAGAATTTTTGGAGTGAATTTTTGATGTAATAAAATAAATTGAAAATAAAACAATATAG
This sequence comes from Combretum micranthum, assembly GCA_024138025.1. Taxonomy (NCBI): domain Eukaryota; kingdom Viridiplantae; phylum Streptophyta; class Magnoliopsida; order Myrtales; family Combretaceae; genus Combretum; species Combretum micranthum. Next base: position 7,030 of record JAMXBD010003328.1, read on the forward strand.
AGAAAAAGAGAGGGAGGCCGGCGGTTTGTGGAGGGAAAGGAGAGAGAAAATTTTATTTGTTTTGTAATTTTTGTAAAGAAAAGAAATAAAGTATAAGGTTTGATGTGAATAAAGCTGTATTGGAATGTAAAAAGTAAGAAAATAGGTATGTAGGTAGTTAGAAATAAGTGTAAAAAAAAGTAGAGATAGTGAAATAGTAATGAATAGTAGGAATAGTATTATGAATTGTAGACTAGACATATAAAATACCAGTAGTAATAAAAATATGGGTAAATAAGCTATATCTGTTATTTTTAGTTATCGAAAAATTGTGAAACTGATATTTTTAAAATCCTTGTTTAATTAGGGTCTTTTGGTGTTATTGGAATATTTTTATTGTTTCAAGCTCCAGGACATGCATTTTGAGAACTGATCCCGTTTGAGTCCAAAGGACACTCGAAATTGATGAATCTGATATTTTTATGTTACTCTATATTATTACGAACTATTTTAAGCCATTAACTTAATTTTGTTTTCTAGGTTTTGAGAACGAGGAATTGTCGGAGTTGAAATTGCTTGATTGTCTTGGTCTTTGTTGACTTTTCAAGCTCCGGTTTGACTAGGGTTAGGGTTTAATCCAACTTTACCCTAGAAATTGAGGGGTTTATATCAGGGATCGGATAGGTAGTCCTTCTCATGTTTGGGTTTTCAAATCGAACGATTATTGAACTTTCTATTTTTGTTTTTGAAGATTCTCTTATAAAATCCCATGATCAAAATTGATTAAGGTTCGGTTTCAACTTGGGTCAGACTTTAGGGTTTTGATTTGGTATTCCAAAACCATTCTCGAAAAATTCGGGGGTTTACAACAACACCTACGACTTTATTACTTTACCTAATTTTTAAAAAATAATAGACCTACCGCACCTACAACTTTATTACATAGCCTACCATTTTTGAAAATAACATGACTTACCACACCTACAACTTTATTGCATGATCTACACTTTTGAAAATATATGATCTATCACACTTACGACTTTCTTATTGATCAACAACATCAAAAGTGGTAGGCCATTAAGAAAGTTGTAGACATTATGGTCACTTTTTCACCAATTCACCTGGTCACGACTCCCTTGAAGTCTCCAAAAGCGACTTGACGCCAATTTTGCCATACTTTCCATGGTCATATCTGTATAGATAATTTGTTTCAGTGCTCTCGAGGTCATATGCCACTATCCGTTGTGAGTACTTCCACCACCATATTATCTCTCGACCACCATGCATACCACCTCTCTTCTCCTCACTCCTCTTTCATAAACCCTAAAAACCCTTCAAGCGTAAAAACTACCTCCGCCCTAACATCCTCAAAACCCTAAACCCTAAACCTATAAACACTGCTCTTATCAATCCCATCATCATTGATTCCCCAACTGAAACCCTAACTCCACCCCAAATCCCAACACTACCTAGATGAACCCAGAAGAAGAATCTCTTTCCCAAGCAAAAAGCATCGAGCTTGATGAGTTTCGGGTTTCGAAGTCAGTACCAAATGAGGGTAACGTTACTATTTCTACGAAGTCTTTATTCAAGTATGGTGCTTATTTAGTAGGTTTATTTTTGTTTCAAACTGTTTGTTGTGTTTGGGTGCTTAGAAGAGAAATGGGACTTTGAATTTCAGTTGAGAAATTTCGAAAAGTTCGTTTTGGATTTGATGAGAGGGAGAAGAGGCGAGAGTTATTGATTAATGGAGGAAGTAGGGGTTTTTTTTAAAGTTTCATCTTGGATACAAGTAATGCTTTTATATATATGAAAATGATTTGAGCAATGGGATTAGGGAAATTAAGTTGATGGCAAGAGAAGCAAGGATGAAGGAAGGGAAACAGAAGAAGAACAATAGAGAGAAAGAAGAGGAGGCAAATGATATCATGGATGAGGAGGGTGATGCAGATAGTCTGGTATCGAAGAGTAGGATTGCTATTGAGAAGAGATTGATTCTTGGTTGAGTAAGTTGCAAGAGAAAATGAATAATGGTTTCACCCAAAAAAGTATGAATGGTGTTATAAAGTCAAGTAGGAGTTTAGGTAAAAATGGGTCAATAAATGGTTCTTTGGACAAGGACAAGGAAGGAATGGATGGTAAGTTGGTATTCAAGGAAAAGAATAAATTTAAAAGTAAGTGGATGGAAGAGAGTAGGTCTAATCCAAAAGGTTTTAATGGATGATAAGGTGGATCCGACTACAGTCTTCAATAAAAATCTCATCTTGATCAATTTACGGTTTCTGGTTTATATGAAATTGCAAATATAAAAGGGATATGGATGAAATCATTGCTTGATGGATTCCACGAACAACAATAACAAACTGGTTTATGTTTGGAGTATAGATCAATAGAACTACGATCTACAAAGCACTCACGATGTTAATGAATCAAGAGATTCAAAAACGATGCTCACCACAAATCTATAAGCACACGATTTGATAAGAACAAACGATGAAAGAGTAAATTTGTATCTCAATAATCCAACAACAACAATAGGTTTTCTCACACAAAAAATATGCTCTCAAAAGATGGAAAACAAGTCTTTCTTCTAAACAAAACCAAAAGAACATATATATTAAGCCTAAGAATCCTTAAAGACATAAAAGACATTAAAGTCGCCTAAAAATAACCTAGCGGCCTAAAAACATACTTGGGCGGCCTAAACACGAAATGAGAAAAATAGAATAAGAATTGTCAAAAGAAGGCCAACAAGTAGGCCGGTGGCTTAGACATTTAAGTCGATGGCTTAGACACTTAGGCCGGCGGCTCCCCTGCGCTACCCATTTCGCTTCTTGAACTCGCTTCTTGTTGCTTTTCCTTTTTGTGTCCCTTTTCTGTGACTTAGGGTAACCTGATTTCTATCATTACCTCCCGGTTTAAGAAGATTGTCCTCGAATATTGATTCTTCTTTTTCTGAACATTCGAAGTGGTCATCTTGCTAGTCCAAGCAAACAAACTGTTCAAACCCTTGGTCTTCTTAACATGGATCAACTTGGCCTGCTGCAACACTTCAGAACTCATGGCCATCAGCTTGAATGTCTTCCCCTGGTACTGAATTATGTACTCATTTTTGTACCCATCATATAAAGCTCGAATGTCATATTGCCATGGTCTTCCAAGAATCAGATGTGTAGTATCCATGGGTACTACATCACATAAAAGTTTGTCAAAATAATCACCAATTGAGATAGGAACACGAACCTGTTTATGAACATGAATAACTCTTTGGTGATTTAGCTAATGAAGAGCATAGGGATTCGAATGTTGCTCTAACTGTAAGCCCAATTTAAAGACTATTCCTACAGAAATAAGATTGGCATAGATGCTTGTATCAACTACAATTAGGCATGTTTTTCCTTTGACCAAACTTTGAATATAGAATAGATTGGTCCACTAATCTGGGCTAACATCCTCCCGCTCAAGTACTAGATTAGTCAAAGGAACATTGGACATATCCTCTTCAAACACCTCTTCCTCACTACACTTTTGTCACTCTTCCTCGCTCTCAATGTTGATTCCCTTCATAATCATCACTTTCTTGTTAGGACACTAAGAAGCAATGTGGCCATGCCCTAAACACTTAAAGCACTTGATTTCTTTACTCTTTTTTTGTTCTGGAGCTTTCTCTTCAACTGCTTTGCCTTTCATCTTGTTTTTTCCTTCCTCGCCCTTTACGTTCCTTATTAGATTTGTTGTGATAATGGGACTTGTGAGACCTCCTGTGTTGTTGTCTTTTAACCCTACTAGCTAATTTGATGATATCCTCAAGAGTTTGATATTGCTGAAGTTCAACAACATTAGCTATATCCATCTTCAACCCATTGATAAACTAAGCAATAGATTCAAAAGTGGATTCCTAAATATCACACCTAGTCATCAATGTTTCAAACTCCTTCACATATTCTTCAACACTCCTCTTTCCTTGTCTCAAAGACTGTAAATCCATTAATAATTCCTGTTTATAATATTCAGGAACAAATATGCACTTCATCAACCTCATCATTAGTGCTAAGAACGCATTTTTTCTTCATCGGCCCTTCTTCTCTCAGTTGTAACTTGTCCCACCACAAGTTAGCATAATCTGAAAAGGCCAGTGATGCCATTTTAAACTTGATGCGCTCATCTCATTCATAGCATTCAAACACTCTCAACCTTCGACACCCAATCTAAAAATTCCTAAGACTTACTACTTCCTGTGAATGGTGGAATCTTTAATTTGATATTTTCTATCTATTACCATCAGACTCTTCACTAGAGTGTCTCCTATGACTTGATCCACTCTGACTCCTTCTATCTCTCACTTCTAATCTTTCCAGAATTCTCCTGACATCCTCTTGCATCCGATTCACTCTAGTTTGCAATTGAGTGAATTCTTGCCTTGTCACAACGTCTCCTTCACAACCACCATCACTTCTAGCCCTAGGGTTATTTTCATTAATACTATTACTCCCATTCGATGACATTTCAACAAACACCAACAACAACACAAAATACAACAGCAACCCTAGCAATAGAAATTCCCAAAATAAGAGAAATCAAAAAGAATTTTTTTTAACCAACCTAAAAACAATCCGTGTGGAACAATGATCTCTACATAACCTTTGCTCTGATATCAACTGATGTGGATCCAACTACGGTCTTCAATAAAAATTTGATTTTGATCAATTTAGGGTTTTCTGGTTGATATGAAATTGCAAAAATAAAAGGGATATGGATGAAATCGTTGCTCGATGGATTCTACGAACAACAATAAAAAACTGGTTTGTGTTTGGATTATAGATCGATAGAACTACAATCTACAATCACTCACGATGCCAATGAATCAAGAGATTCAAAAACGATGTTCGCAACAATTCTATAAACAAAAGATTTGATAAGAAAAAACGATTAAAGAGTAAATTTATATCTCAATAATTAAACAACCACAATAAATTTTCTCGCAAAAAAAAAATATGCTCTCAAAAGATGGAAAACAAGTCTCTCTTCTAAACAAAACCAAAAGAACATATATATTAAACCTAGGAAACCCTAAAGACATAAAAGACATTAAAAGTCACCCAAAAGTAAGTTGGCGGCCTAAAAACACACTTGGGCGGCCTAAACACGAAATAAGAAAAATATAATAAGACTCGTTAAAAGAAGGCCGGCAAGTGGGCCGGTAGCTTAGTAGTCGGCCTATCTCCCCTGCGCTGCCCATTTCGCTTCTTGAACTCGCTTCTTGTTGCTTTTCCTTTTTATGTCCCTTTTTCATGACTTAGGGTAACCTGATTCCTATCAGGGGGGTTGTGGCATCTATGAAAAAAGCTAATGGTTTGTTAGTTAATGAGAGGAGAATAATGGCAGTGATAGTAGTGAATTGTTGAAACAAGAAAATGAAGACCTGAGTAATGGCAAGAGTCAGAAGGCTAGAGATGCAATCGATGGTGGTAGGATTATTGCAAGTGAGGATACTAAAAACCTGGTCTCTCTAAAGGAAATCAAAGTTGGAGAGAGTAAAAAGAAAACAGGTAATACTTGATACGAATATATCACTTCATGATACTTTTGATTTCTTCATCATACTTGTTTACAATGGCTTATCTTTGTTAATAGCTTGTAATGTGGAAACTAAATCTCTGAGCTTAGCCATGGTTGAAAATTTTTCATGGCTAATGAAGTATGCCCAACTTTAAATCATTTCAGGATACTACTAAGGATGTTTTTGCTGTTGCACATCTGAAATGGCTGAATATGCTCGAACGAGTATTGCTAGAAATCCATCACTGGGCGAACGAATCATTGTGAGGGCTCGTTTTAATTTTGGCTTATATATGCAATTTTTATACATCACCTTCTCAAATGGTCTAGCCTCTGCAACTTCTTTAGGTTATTAAAGGTAAAGTGGAGGAAGTTAAGTTACCAGAAAACACAAACATTCTTATATCTGAGCCAATGGGTAAGTAGTGTATATATTTACTATACTTACTATCTCATTATGATTTCTATGATTTCCCCTATACTAGCCTATCTCTCCTTTTTGTCACAAATGGATTTCCTGTCTATCTTTTTATATTTTTTATGTGGTTGGTGGAAATGTGTCTTTCATTAGTCAAATATATTTTAGACAGAGATGATAGGATTGTAAATATGTAAAGTTATTTTGCTTCTTTATGCCTCTTGAGTTTAACACTGTTCCTTTCTTTTTTCCAGGCACTTTGTTAGTGAATGAAAGAATGCTAGAGTCCTTTGTTATCGCTAGAGATCAGTTTTTAATTTCTGGAGGATATATGTTTCCAATCGTTAGCAAGTGATAGTCCCCTACTTTCACTCTTATTTTTCTACATTTGTGTCTGCTTAGTATTATTATCTTTTGCTTCTAGTCCAATGCCTTTTTGGTCTCAGAGAAATGGTTTCCTATAGAGGACGTGGACAAACTTGCATTGACTTATGTGTTATTTCATTTCTCTACGCATGCTCTATAATTAAATCTGCTGCTTTGGTTTCTTGGTGTTTACCAAACATAATGAATATTACTTTTTTGGAAGTGTTTTATGGTGCATCATGAATTAGAATAGCTATTTACTTCATAGGTTATGGGTTACCTTTTATATTAATGGTATAATTATATTTTTGAAGTTTGTAGACAAGTGTTTGATATGATAGGTTGCCTTCTCTTTCCATTATTTTAATGAAAGTTAAAAAAAAAAACTCTCATCTTACCCATTTAGAGTTTCAATAAGCAATTATACTAGGTCTATTCCTTGCAGTCTTGTTTTCGATGTGAAGGTGAAAGCAGCTTTTGATGGCCCTTCTTCTTCTTCTTTTATTTTACTTTTGGTTTAGAGAATATCTTTTGGTTTGTCTTTGAGTGCATTGTAAATTTTAAAGTGCTCACCCTCACCCCTTGGTTTGCGATTGTTTCACATTCATATTTTTTTGGTTCCCTTGGTCATTCTTTCATTATTTTTTATCTTCTATTCTTATGGTTTCATAGTCTTATTTGATGTAGATGAGATAGCCAATGCATTTATGAGCAAAGAAGCGTCCAAGAAGTGACCCTGGAGGCACAGGAATGAAGGTTGCCGACCTTAAAAGGCTTGCCTTGATGGGAACCAACAAAACTGGATATAAGCCACCAGCTTAGAGAGATAGGCCGCCAACTTAGGGAGATAGGCCGCCAGCCTAAATGCCGACCTACTTTAGGCCGCCTGACGTTTCGCCTTTTAAGCTGCCAACTTTTACACCAGCCTTTATTTATTCAAGTTATTTTCTTTATTGTCTTTTTTAGGACTTTGTTATGCATATAAATAGTCTAGAAACCCTAGCTTATGTTTCTTAGAACACTTTTATCAATTTAAAAATCCAAGTTTGGAGAATTCTCTCTGAAATTGTAATTGTCTTACAATTGTGTGAATTAAGTTCATGTTTGAGATTTACTCGTCGAGTATTCTCGTTCTATCCACGCTATCTCGCTGCGTCAAATTAGTATCAGAGCAAGGTGAGATCCTGTAAGATGTCTTCTGGCAACGATGTTGACAGCGGTCGCACTCATGACGGTATTCATGATGCGAGAGTCTAAGGGGCTGAACAGTCGGTTCCAAAGGTAGTGGGGGATGCCATGGATCAAAGATTACAGCGAGTAGAGCAGCTTGTCGAGACTTTGATCGAGAAGTTTGACGCCATGGGAGTTGATGCTAATTGAGGTAGGATTGATGGTGGTAATCTAATTAATCCACCCATTTGTACAGATAGGAGGGCACAAATCTCTGATGATAATTCAGAGGAAGAGGAATTGGTGTATGGGAGAAGACAACGACCTATGAGGGGTTGTAAACCCCTAAATTTTCGGAATCGGTTTAGCACAAAACCCTAACCGGAAGTCAAACGAAACCCTAAAGGTCAACAAAACCCTAGTTTACCGTATCAATCTAAATCCGGCATTGCCGTTTTCTTTGGCCCTGAAAAACGAAGTGGGGATTATTAGCTCAAATAGCTCGTAATAACCATAGGTTTTATAAAATTTTCAGTTTCGCGAAATTCGGATGTCCTTCGAACCCGATCGAACACAGTTCTCGAAAAACGTGTCCGGAAGCCCGGACTAGTAAAAATATTCCGAATATACCGTTAGACTCGTAAAAATATAAGTTTTCCAAAAATATCAGTTTCGTAATTTTTCGATAAGTAAAAATAACAGATATAGCTATTATACGCGTATTTTCTTACTACCGGTACTTTAATTGTCATATCTACTTTACATTACACTATTCATTACTATTCTACACTATTCTTTTATCTCTACTTTTTCTTACACCTACTCTTACACTCTACATAACCTATAATCTTAACTTTTTACCTTTCCCATAACTTTATATCACATCTACCTTACAATTACATCTTTTATTTCCAAAAAGTCAAAAATAAATCACACTCCCCTCTCTCACATGGCCGGCGCTACCCCCTCTCTCTCTCCCTCAATTTGTTTTAATTTTCTTTTATTTTAATCACACAAAAACCACTCCTCATTTTCCTATAAATACCCCCCTCCTCTTTCACTTCTTTCACACCACTTCTTCTCTAAAGTTATTACAAAATCTCTCTCAAATCCTTCAAGAGTTCCTTCAAGAGTTCTTCTTAGTCTAGCTTTCTTTAGGTAAAGTTTCTTCAAGAAGTCTCCATGTTCATCTACTTAGTATGAGCTTAGTGTGTGTTTTCTAAAACCATGAAGGTTAAGAAAGCAACAATAGGTTCATACTTTGTTTTTGTTCATAATCATAATTCCTTATGTTCATGTTTCCTTTATATTCATTTATGTTTCTCTTATGTTCATTTATGTCTCTTTTATGTTCATAACTATCTACTATATCTATATAGCTATATATACTATTTAGAGCATATAAGCTCATAATCTTGCAATTTATTTACCTTTCATGCAATTTATTTATTCAAGTTTTTTAAGACTAGTCTCTAGTCTTAGACTTGTCCTCATCAAGTCAAAACAAGCTTTTCTTCTTTCATTTTATTTTATTATGGGACTAGTTTATTTCTTAGTCCCGGGAGCCTTGAAAAAGCTAAGACTCCAATACTTGACTTTATTATTTATGCTTTATGTTATTTTATTATTATTCTCATAATCATGTTCATTTAGATTGTTGTCCAAAAGTTTATTTTCTAAAGATAATAAATAAAAGAAGGCTTTTTGTCACTTAGGAATAAGTTTTGTGAAACATAAAAATATAAGATAACAAAAATAAACTCATTCATTTTCAAGTTACAAAAAGAATTCACTATGAATTTAGAAACTATTTTTACTTAAAAAGCTACTCAAATCTTTGTTATTCTACCTTGTTTCCAAAAGAAAATATTTGTTGATACAAAAATGGTTCTTTTTATAAGAAGATGGATGACTAAGGAAATTTTTAAGTAAAGACCTTGCAAATAGGCAAAGAAAATTTATGGTTTGAAAATAATAAAGTTATTTTTTTCAAGTTACAAGAAGAAGTTAATAAGATTATAGAAATTAGTTTTTCTACAAAAAGTCCTTAATTGTTCCACATTGTTTTTATGAAGAAAACAAATTTTCATGCATGAAGATTATTTTTGAAAATGAGAAAAGAAAAGAATGAGAAATTCAAGTAAGGATTTTTGCAAAACAAGTAAACAAAGGAATTTACACAAGAAAAAATGAAGAATAGCATATTTCCTAGAAAACTTCAAATATAGTATTAATGTAACTTAGAAAGTAGAAAATTTTATTTTCAAAGTCACTTAGAAAAAGATAAATAAAACCAACATAAAACGTTTTTAGAAAATAAAGAAAACAAGGTATTCATTTCAAAGAAATTTACAAAAACAATTTCCGAAAAGCTTCAACCCGACATTGTTTTACCTAAGAAAAATAATTTGGACAACAAGACACTTGAGCATGCTTAAATATGAGTTATATAGTTATAAAAAGAGAATTTTTCAACTATATAGATAACTAAGTATTTATCAAACAAATTTTGATTTCTTGAACCAAAGTTGTTTTTACTTGAAAATCCGTGGTGAATTTTGTCGCCACTTTTTCGGAGCCTATATGGCTTTGTTTGTGGGAAATAATTTTAGAAATGGGTAGATCTTTTCGAGTAGATAGAAATCGGTATATTATATGCGATTCCGAGTTAAAATGACCAAGTTATGGCCATTTTAAGTTGGAACATTCTTCTATACGAACTTTAACGTTCTTTGACATTGTTTTGTCAAAATTCAAGAAAATCTTCAAGAAAAACTCATTATGGGTATTTTCTTTGGTTAGGTGACCCCGAGGAACTATATTACGATTAAGTGGAGTGTGTGAACGACTCATCCGCTTAGAGGAATAGACGACAATGGCATCGTGAGTTTATTTCCATTAAATGCTACACTTGTTGTGCTTGTAAATTAGTTGCACTAGAGTTAGGAAAAGATAAACCGATATGCATGTAAAATAATTCCTTGAAAGAATTCTAAGAATATCGAAGCCCGAATTGTTCTAAGTGATTGTTTTAGTTTAATATTGATTTGTGTGAAATTCCTTGATCACCATAAAGTTGAAAATAATTATGTTATGACTTTATAAATTAATGAACTCATGCATACCACGAAGTGAGTCACATTACATGGTTGGGTTATTATCCTTGGGTGAGAAGGATAGTAGGCTCATGTCGAAAGCAACACTTGGCGGAAGATCCGAAAGCGATTGCTTGGCGGCTTAATGGAATATGCTTGGCGGTTGATCCGAAAGCAAGGTCAAATCAAGTAGGTTCGGAATACTTGGCGATGAGTGCTCGCAAGTTTAAAAGTTTTTAATGAATGCTTGGCGATGAGTGCTCGCAAGCTTAAATTTTCTATTATTAAAACTACTTGTTTTGAGTATCACCAAACCCCGAATGGAGGGCGTAAATCCATTCAACATATAGTTCCCGGAAAGCTATATGATTGTTTGCCCACGTGTTTGATGCATTACATATGTGTGATTAACCAACTTGTTTGAATCTTGTTACAAGAAGTTATTTATGGAAATAGTTCTCACTAAGCCTATTAGCTTATACCCCGATAGCTATCTTTTGCAGTTCCCGTACTTATGGTTAAGGCCACGTGGACCATGTGGGCAGGTAATCCCTTTTGAATATTAGAAATCTGAATAAAGTATAGCTTAGCATTAGCATGTTTAATATGTAATTTAGGGAGTTGTCCCTAAGTTTGTAAAGTTTATGCCATGGACAAATAATTATTGTGATTCTTCTTTTCTTAATATGTTTTTATATCTCCTTAAGCTACATTATTCCATTATGGTCCTCTAAAATTGTGAAAGTAAGCCTTACACTTAATATAAAAGCTTTTGGAATGACTAAGGCTGTCATACTTAAGCTTTAATATTGAGTGTGGCGGACTGTCACGTTTAGGGTACCCATTGGGGCGTGACAGGGGTGGTTATGGTGGGGTAGGAACCGAAAAGGCTACCAGGATTACGACGATTATGATCAATTGGATGGTGGAGACTTTCACCTTAAGGTAGATCTCTCTTACTTTAATGGTACATTCAATATTGAAGGGTTTCTTGATTGGTTGGCGGAGGTGGAGAGATTCTTTGATTATAAGGATGTTCCAGAGGATCGAAGGGTAAAGACGGTGGCTTGTAGGTTGAAGGGTGGTGCTTCTACCTGGTGAGAAAGAGTGCAGAGTAGGCGGTTGAGGGAAGGAAGACAACCTGTGAGAACGTGGATCCGTATGAAACAATTGATGAAGAGGGAGTTTCTTCCTCTTCGTTATGAGCAGATACTGTTCCAGCAATATCAGAGGTGTCGCCAAAGGTTGTGAACCATCCATGAATATACTGCTGAGTTTATGAGATTGGCAGAGCGTAATGTTCTGAGAGAGAGTGAAGGGAAACAAGTGGCTAGGTATGTTGATGGCCTAAAGTTGCAAATCAGGGATAAAATTGGGGTAACGATGTTGAAGAGTATGTGTGAGGCCAAGAATATGGCATTAAGGGCTGAACTCATGTTGAATGATAAGAACACCAGGTTTGATGGTGGTAGTAGGAGATTCAGAAATGATTATTCGGATCAATCTATGGTTGAAAAGAATGATAGTATTGAGGAGAAACAAGGCATAAGTGGTGATAAAAAAAGATGACAAAGCTACTAGTAAAAAGCCTTTTGAGGTTAAAGACACTCTAAAGCAGAATAATCCCTATGCTAAGCCAATTTTGGGTAAGTGTTATGGATGCAATCAGTCGGGTTATCGATCAAATGAATGCCCTAATTGGAAAGGAGTCAACATAGTTGACAGGGATAAGGAGATATGTGAACCTGATGGTGATGATGAGTGCTATGATGAAGATAGAGAGGTTGAGCAAACTTATGTTAGCATCTAAGGAGGAGGACAATACTCAACGATTCCAGTTGTTTCGTACTAGGTGTACAATAGATAGGAAGGTGTTTAACTTAGTTATTGATGGAGGCAGTTGTGAGAACATTGTTGATGGGGAATTTGTGAAGCAATTGGGTTTACCAGTTTAAAAACACCCTAATCCATACACTATAGGGTGGATAAAAGCAATTGAAAGGATTAATGTGAAGGAGAGGTGTAAAGTAGGGGTGTTCACGGTTCGGTTAACCGGTCCGTGGCTCTATTTTTTTATCCTAACCGTAATGATCAGATTTTCAATATCCTGATCCTAAACCGATCCATTATAAACAGTTAACCGCCTTAACGGTTAACCTTTTTTTTCGGTTAATTTTTTCGGTTTTTAACCGTTTAACATAATGATTATGTAAAATTTACCGTTAAACACATTTTTCATATGTCCATTAAAAAATTTACCGTGAAAGGGCCCTTCAATTATTTGGCACGGGATGAAATGTTGGTCTCAGATTGATGATGTTTGCTCGATAATTACAGCCGCAGTATTAAACTTTGTAGTTAAATGGAGACAAACCAAGTACATATACTAATCAGCTGGTCCGTAGTATTAAACTTTGTAATTAAATGGAGACAAATTATTATCGAGCAAACATCATCAATTACGGGATGAAATGTTCACGATGAACTAGTAATTTTTAAAAAAAGAAAAAATAAATATAAACCTTAGATCTCTTAATGCGATGTCATAGTTGTTGCCATTTTTTTAGTTCAAAAAAGTAATTATATGGATATATTTAAAAAAAAAGTAATTATATAGATATATTATAAATTATATATATTATAATTATGGATCGGTTAACCGAATCCGTCGGATTTTAGTATATAAAAACCGAAACCAAAAACCAAAAAAATTAAAAATGGTTATCCTAAACCTAATCGATGGATCAGTTAACCATTTTTTTAGGATTTATTTTCCGGTTTCAGTTCGGTTATCCTAAACATTCGGTTTTTTTTTCACACCCCTAGTGTAAAGTACCCTTCTCGATAGGTAAATATGAAGAAGAGGCCTATTGTGGTATAGTGGATATGGAGGCGTATCATTTTTTTGCTGGGAAGGCCTTGGTAGTATGATGTGGATGCCCAGTATGCGGGAAGGGAGAATGTGTACAGGTTAGAAAAGGGTGGTATGAACTACACTTTGCTGACCCTGAAGCTAGTAAAACGTACTAAAGCAGCCAAATCAGATGGGCACTCGTTTCTGACTAACATCCATTTAACAAGAGAGATGAAGGAGCCTCGAGTTATGCATTCGCTCATGTTAAGACAAATCATGGCATCAGAAGAGAAGGATAGTGAAGATATGCTAGGAGTAGTGAAAGAATTATTGAAGGAGTTGGTTCTACACTCAGATTGTGATATTCTAAAACATTTGAATAGTCAGACTCGACTTGGCAAAGATGGGCATAGGTAATGGATTTAGTTCTTGTAAGAGTTTCTTATCAAGCAAAAGCACAAGTCAAGAATGCAGAACAAGATGGTTGATACATTCCCATTCTATCCATATGACTTTTCTTTATATCCAAACAAGAACTCAGGGTTGAGTTCTTTATAGGCGGGAGAGAATGATGTAGATGAGATAGCCGACACATTTATGAGCAAAGAAGCGGCCTAAAAAGCGACCCTGGAGACACAAGAATGAAGGTTGTCGGCCTTGATGGGAACCAACAAAGCTGGATATAAGCCGCGGCTTAGAGAGATAGCCGTCAACTTAGGGAGATAGGTCGCCGGCCTACCTTTAGGCTGCCCGACGTTTCACCTTTTAAGCTGTCAGCTTTTACTCTAGCCTTTATTTATTCGAGTTATTTTCTTTATTGTCATTTTTAGGACTTTGTTATGCATATAAATAGTCCAAAAACCCTAGCTTATGTTTCTTAGAACATTTTTATCAATTTAAAATCCAAGTGTGGAGAATTCTCTCTGAAATTGCAATTGTCTTTAATAGTTGTGTGAATTAAGTTCATGTTTGAGATTTACTCGTCGAGTGTTCTCGTTCTATCCATGCTATCTCGCTACGTCATTATTTATATAGATAGATAATCATTGCCTCATGGGTTCATACTAATTATTCATGTAGGATACACATGGCACCTTCCAGTGATGGGTATCTTTATATTGAAATTACAAACAAGGTATTATCTTCACTTGAGTTTAATTTTATTGATTCTTTTTCAATAGTTTAAAGTGTTGTGCATGCCCTAAACTATGTAATCTGGTGATCTTTATCCCCCTCTGTCCTCTCTTACATTTCATATATGTTAGTAAAATGGTGGAGAAAGATGCATGCTATATGGATACATAAGGCTTTCTTGTTGTCACTATTGTTTGTGATTTGTATTTGATACTTGCAAGAGGTTGTAATCACAAGGCAACAAGGTTCATTCAATATAAATAATCTATTATCACAAGTGATGGAGAAAATCTTTCGATGATGCTCTCATCAATAGGATTACTGATTATTCCTGTGGCCTAGTTTTACTTTTCATTCATTTCCTTGTGCCTTTAATGTTTTTAGTGGTGTGTTGTTCTAAGCTTTTTTGCTTTGAGCTGTGAACCTTTGTATCTTCTTCTTTTATTTTTATTTTTTGCAAAATTATATATATTTTTAGATTGTTTCTGATTTGGTACACCTTAGTACCTTTGGTAATGAAATTTCTTGCTACTACGTAAAAATATTCTAACCCCTATTCACATCTTCTATCGAGTATCATTTTCATGGGAGTCTGATGCCTTTTTATATGGATAAGAATACAATTTCTAATGTAATTTATTTTGTCTTGATGGCTTAGCTTATACTAACTTTGTGTCATATTCACAATCAGAACTAGCTAGGTTGCAAATGAGTATAATCAAGATGCTACAGTTTGAGGTTGAATTCAAGTTCAACTCAAAATCTTAAAGCTCGAGTTCAATTCAAGTTCAACTAAACCTAATATTTTAAGCTCAAGTTTGGTTCAAAATAAAACTAATAATCTAAAGTTCGACTCGCTTAAGCTCATTTATTAAAAAATATGTTTTAAATTCTAATTAAATAATGTTGATACTTAAACTTGATTCGAATTTGATTAATATTTATACTCAACTCAAGCTCAATTAGACTTGCAAACTAATTGAACTAATTATATAAAGTTCAAGTTCTGCTTGATAAGCTATCTGAATAGCTTGTGTTCGAGTTCGATTCGACTATTTTTGAATCAAACTCGAGTAAATATCAAACCGAACTTGAGTAGTTTGTGAACCAGCTTGATTGATTTGCATCCTTATCGGAGCATAGCTTTAGGTGTAAGTGACATGTTTTATGCCTCTGAAATGAAGCAGTATTAGATCTTGTGAAGCTCGAGGCATTTAGCTATAAATTGTTACAAAAAAACTTATTAGATGGAGTTCCTTGCTTCATCCCTCCTTTGAAAAGATGCACTTATTGTTGTTCCTTATATTATGTGCTTTGTCATAGGGCTGAAAAAATGGTAGCTTGGTTCACTTCATTGAGGAGCCCCCTTTTCATTGCTTTCTTCATGTCTTTATCTTTTTAAGTGAGGCATCAGCTCTCTTGCTGTGCAATTCCTCTTTGAATGTTTACAGTGATTTTTTTCCGATGGTGCAGGCACTTTTCTGGCAGTAGCAATGCTATTATGGTGTTGATTTGACACCTTTGCATAGATCGGCATTCCGGGAATACTTTTCTCAGGTTTATACTTTTTGCACAGATCATCTATAGATTGCTTCAGGATGATGAGCGTCGTTCTTTTGATCTTCTGTGATATTTTAATAGAGGCTTTGGAAATTAAATATAGATTTTATTGAATAAAAAGTGATTACAAACACTAATTTTGATGGAATTAGGGCTAAAACACACATGTCCTAGAGCAAATTGTTCATACCCAGCTAAAAGCTCCTTCACACCCTATTATTGGATAAAAACATAAAATGACAACCTCTTCTCTCATTGTCCCTCCCCCTTATATATACTACTATTTTTCAATGCATATGCCACGTCGACATCCCATATTGACTATACTATTATATTTATTAATTATGTCTAATACCTAATGTACTTCCATGGCAATTCCTACTCATGGATTTTTATTTTGTCTTTGTCACAACCTGTTGTTGATGCATTTGATCCAAAGTTGTTGGTAGCTCCTCCTCAATACATGTGATTGATTTCATGAAAGTAAAGGCGCATATTAGATCTAGAACCTACTGATTTACAAATTGCATTTCTTCTACCGTGGATGACCGCAATCTATGTTGATTACACTTGTTGGTTCATTTGTTTGTTTTAATCCTTTTTCTTTTATACACTAACCCTCTGTAGGTGATTTTATTGTTGGTATAAGGTGAATTTCCTTTACTATTTAGTTGCTTTCCTGGTATAAGAACCATAGTGAAGTACACTGTTTGCAACTCTATTTCTGCGTCTTTATTAAAAAATTTTTGCAACCTCCTGCAGGAAGAAGATTTATATGAGATTGATATTCCTTTAAAATTCATTACTGCTGTTGATACTGGTGTGCATGGATTAGCCTGCTGGTTTGACGTTTTATTTGATGGAAGGTGAATTTTTTAAACTTTTGTGCCAGCATATGGTGGAAAGAAACCTTATCAATAAGTTTCTTATAACAACCTACTGTTCTTCTTTACAACAGTGTGCCAAGGTGGCTTACTACTGCTCCTGGTGCCCTGACAACACATTGGTATCAATTGCACTACGTTCTTTCTTAGTTCTGTATGTTATGGCTGGACAAGAGATCAGTGGCAGTCTTCACATGATAGCTCATAATGCTGAGAGCATGTATTTGATATTGTCAAGTCAGTTCTCTTTCATCCCCGTGTCCATACTGTTTTGCATCTAACTTTCCTAACTAGATTTTCCATGCTCTCAAACAACTAAATGTGGGGTCCTGGTGCTGAACAAGGTGGAATAATTCAAACATCAACCAACAAATTTAATCTGAAAGAGCCATATTATAGAATGTCTCAACCACAAGCTTATACAGTAGTGCAAGACCAGCAACAAAATCATTTACTTCAACCATAGGTCTAATCTGAATTCCTCATTGCTGTCAATCTTGAATTTTTCTACTCGCTTGATTTCTCATCAGATTTGTACACTGATTTAGAATTTTGATTGTCCTTGATGTCATGTAGTAGAATTATAAAAATTGGGTCTGGCCAATCCTGTGGATCTGCTTTGTATATGGAAGAAGAACAACTGAAATGCTTGCTGGTGAATAGATGATTTATGAGGCATGAGCGAATGTATAGTTGCTAAGAATATGCCATGAATTATTATTATTGTTGCTGTTGTTGCTGATGTTTCTTCACCCTTGTCTGGATTTCCCAAAAGATCAATCATACAAACTTAATGTATGATTTTTTTATAGATTTTTAATGTTTGATTTGCTAATGTGTGTGTCAGGTTTTATCAAATTCTAATCCAGTTGCTTCCGTACAGGATCTGGACGAAACTGAGCTATTGCAACCTCCATGCCAAAATTTAGGCTCTCAATTCACTTAAATCTCATTATTGAATCGTTACAAGTTCTCAAAATAGCACATGAAGCATCGTTAGCAGGGGCATGTCTTATCCCTTGAGGGTTGAAGGTGATTTTAGGTCAGAAGCCTACTTCCAGCCTATGCTGTGTCCGTCTTTCTCCTGTATTAACTTAATTTTAATATTTCCTTATGTGCCAATGTCCCTTGTAAATTTTGTGCAATTGCTTTCTATTCCCCTGATGGTTTCGCAGAGGTCTCTAACTTTGTCATCATTTCAGCAAGTGAAATAATTGGAATCTAAAATTTAGGTGTTTTATTTTATGTTTATGTGGACAGTTAAACTACTCAATTCTTCAATAAGTAATCCGTTTTCGTGGGGATTCAAGACCATAGTATCTTGAGCAGTCCCTGATTCTTGGGACACTCGATAAGCTGTTACTTTATGTTAGATTCCTTGAATTTAGCTCCCTTTTAGAAAATAGGGTCATTTTCATGCCATTAGCCTGTTAAGCACAAATATCTCTCACGGTTAACATGGCCTTTAGTTGACCAAGCAATTATGGTTACTTAGATGGGAGAAATTTCTGCGGCAATAGTGCTGAAGTTATCACGTCCTATAATTTTCCATGGTGCAATATTTGTTCCTTTCTTTATCCCCTTTTTTTTTAAAGGAATTATGTATTTTGGCTTATGATTTAAAGGTTTTAAAGAGCTTTTTAATGACAATATGTTGTAATATGTTATTTAAAAAAAATTGTTGTACTTCTTACAAGAGTTTTAATAAAATGTTAGATCGCACTCGCACCTTGGTGTATTGATAGGGTATTATTGTGGAAAGTTGATCAAAAGGAAATCCACGAGAAGGAAACTTTTATAGTTTGGATATAGAAAGTTGAGATGGAATGAAATGAATTGAAACAAAACGAGAAGCGCTACTTTTGTTTTCCATTTTCTTTTGAGGGTAGTTTAGTAATTTTAGGAAGTTTTTTTTTCCATTTTCCTTCCTTTCATTCTAATTTTCGGTGGAGAGAAAGGTAAGTGGTTCATGTTTCATTCCATTTTGAAATGACATTCAAATACAAATATTCACCCCATTTCCTTCATTAGATTTCTACCAATATTGTTAAGTTGTCAAAAAATGGAAAACCCCTTGTCTTTTTTAAGATTAAGGCTACACGGGTATTTGGATCACTATTTTACCTTGCAAATGAAGATCACTCAAACAAGTTTTGTTTCATCAAGTGGCATAAGAAAATTAAAAAGAATGTTAGAATATAATTTGTAAAATCCTACTCTCTTTATAAGTTTAAATCTTTAGACTATAGGTTATGATGCTAAACTTGGCAGGATATTAGAATAGGTGGTCATGTTTAGAACAAGTTACCATCATTTCAACTTTGAGAGTCAATATTTTCATGTCAATCTCAAACAGTAAGTCAATTAGGCTTTGTTCTGTTAATTTTTAGATATAATTTCATAAAACCTAATATGTTTTATGCTATTGACATTTTAATAAGAATAGGAGGTTAGAGACCAAAGAAATCATTTTGGAGAATCCAATGGCACACTTTTCTTTTGTTTTTTTTTTTTTTCGGGTAGTTACAATAACGTGACTACCTAGACCATTACAACATGGAGAATTGAACTCGGTACTTCAAGAATGAGGATTTGAACTAGATCCTATTAAGCTACAGGCTATTGACATCCTATGACACTTTTCCACATCCACTCTATAACCTAACATAAACTTATAAATAAGTTAGATTATGTGGAATCCTATCCCACGTAGTTCACCCAAAGGAAGCCATATACAAATAAGCTTTTATGTCATATGATGAAATGATGTAATTGCCATACATTTTTAACTTTAGATGCTATTTAGTTTTATATTTATAGTTAAACTTGCAAGACATCCTAAATTATTAGGCTTTTACTATAACTTATGACTAATTTATACGTATATCTTTTGACCAATAGAGTGTTGCCCACAATATCCTTTTAAAATTAACAAGAACGGTAAATTTGACAAGTTTGGGTGAGTATGACATAATAACTTCAAAATTCATTAATGAAAAAAGTTCGATTGGGTGTGATAATTATCATTTTTAAAATTAAGAAAGCACCAAAATTCAAGTAGGGTTTTTAACAACAATGGGAGCTACATGTGCATTACAATGTAATTGGTAATAATTTGATTATTGAGCTAAAATTTAGATGGCCCATCCTTTACAATTCTCACAAAAGGATGATGAAACAAAGCTACAACACTTTTTTAGCATCAAAATTGTGTAAATAAAGTCCTAAACATCAAAAAAGCAAGTGGAAGAATGTCAAGCAACACGATATAAGGATGCTTAGAGCTTCTTGTCCTGACAGTGATTTTCCCATTATGCTTATTGTTTAAACCAACATCAAAAGCTAACTTTGAATTCCTTCTAGTGGACACCAAAGAAAAAATTTTGATTGTTCTTGGTGATTTGAACAATAAATTCAGAAGGAAGCCAACTATCAGTAGAAAGATTTCTCTCAATTTCATAGCCACAATCATGATCCCATCCATTATATGTATCCAAGATAGGCCTCATCAATAACCTACTTGCAATCTCCATACATTGGTATCTTCAAATGAGATCATCTCCATCAATGGATGGGGGTTGATACATGCAAGGCAGAGGAAATGATGTATTTGCTACATTTTCATCTTCTACTCATGCACCACCATTTTTTCCTACCTGCATCCACTTCCACTTTTTTATTCCTTTCTTTGATCCTTGGAGATCTTAGCTATAAGATCTCATAAGAGGCCTGATGAAATGACCTAAGTTGATTTATAATTAATACATGTAGATTGATTGTTGCATGTGTGTATGTGTATGTGTAGAGTGAATTGTGGTGTTTGCTATAGTTATATGTGTTAGGAAGTAATAACTAAATATGAGTCTATGGTAAATGTATTTAGAATGGTAGTTTATTCATGCTATTCAATTATTATGTTAATGCAAGTGGTTGTTGTAGTAATTAATGTTTGATGAATTAAGTGTGTTTTGAGCTAAGTTTATAGTCTTTAAGCTTAGCAGATTTTTGGCCCCAATATAAGCCCAAAGTTAAGCCCAAATCCAAGCCCAGTTAAGGCCCAAAGCCTTTTCCCAAATTTGCCCCAAAAGTCAATATAGATTAGCATAAATATCAAAGCTTAATTGCATACCTTAAACATTCCAAAACAGAACAAAGGAAAAAGAAAATTCGTAACTCTAGAAGGCCAACAATTTCCAACACCCAAATCAAGTTTTCTTGGACTTAATACACCAAAAATCTTTCCCCAAGCCTTATATAGACATTGAGGTAAGTTTATTTGATGTTTAAGATGTCTTATTTTCTTCTTAATCCATGAAATATGCATGTGTAGTATAATACAAGTAGTTGATAGGCTAATTCTTGTTGAGATGTTGTATAGGGGTTAGGAAAACTTTAGAATGCTTGGCATGTGATAGATAGGTTGTAGTAGGCTCTCATGTGGTATGGAGTGAGTTGGAAGAGTTAAAATGTAAAAATTTTTGTGTTTAGAAAACAGAACAAATCTACAATGCGAATTGCAGTGTACGCCGCCTCATACGACGCCGGCGTTAGAGTTTTTATGTCTGAACTTTTGAAAATTATCTTAAACGCCGCCGGCATTGAAGTTGAAATTTACCGATGTTAGCATCCTAATTTCTGATCTTTAGAAATTTTTCTTAAACGCCGCTGGCATTGAGGTTGAAATTGCCAACGTATAGACTCCAAGTTTCTGTACATAATACATACTTCTTAACGCCTCCTTATACACCACCGGCATATGATCCTACACCACCGGCGTTAAGGTTTGCATTACCGGTGTTAATGGCCAGCGTGGACTTTGTAAATTTCAAATTTTTCTAACTTCTTCCAACATCTTCCGATACATGATATAAGACTTTTTAATCAAAGATTTGCCTTGTAGGATGTTGTATATATGTTATGTGATGACTTTGGATTGTTTTTACATAAGGTTCAATAATTTTTCTAAGTTCTAATCTAGTGAATATAAGATTGACTAAGGATAGTAATGTGATATAGTTGATTTATGTGGAACAGAGATAGATACTTAGTTGGAGATTCCCGTCAATTCCCAAATTAAACCAGGTACACAATACTTTGATTAATTGTTGCTTAGGATAGGCATATATCAATTTGACGTTAATCAAAGAATAATAAGAGATATTGAAATTGGTTGTACTTTACGTCGTCGAATCCGAAATCGAGGAAAGACAACCTTGTCATGATGCAATGGCACGGTAGCTTAGGTACTTAGCCAATCCTTTGTCATGATGCAATGACTCAAATCCATGATACAATGGTTCACCATGATGCAATGGTGGTTTCTTTTATTGGCTAAGTGGATAGCTAATAGGGTTAACTGTATTGGTATATTCTCTACTTAGGCTCGGGAGGAAATATTATGTTTTAGTTCACAAGTATGGGACCGTTGAACTAATTGATGTTATAGGCCAGGATAAGTGGAGTATATGAAGGAGTGAACCCTAAATGATGCTATTAATATTCTTTATCGGTTAGATATAGGAGATATAGATATTCGGTCTATCTATATCAACCCTCTGAGCAGCTACTATCACTTAGAACCCCCAGAATTCCTAAGCTTGAATCGAAGTTTAAATACTCTAGTATTGTTCTATTCACTTAACTAAAGATAATGAAGTTGTGGTGATTTATTGCATTGCATTTAGTTAAGTGAGCATGGCATATGTATTTGTTTGCACTATTATGGACTAGGCCTTTGGCTCATGCTGCTATGTTGCAGGTGACTTTGATGATGAGCCCTATGACGATATGGGCTTTGGGACTGACTGGGAGGACTCTATGGATGACTAGGAGAAAGACACCTAGTATATGCTTAGGATTTCTTTTGATGTAATTTTTTTGAAGTGTTTAGGCTTATTTGTCAAGCCTTGGAATGTATTTTGATTTGTATTTGTAATATATTTAGGTTGTAAGTAAGATTTCTATGTTTATATGATCCTTGGGAAGTTGTAATGTATATATGATGTATGACTTGTATATAGGTAATGACCCACTACTTATGTAGTGGTAATGTTTCTTAATTCAAAGCATGTGAATATTATATCTGTTTTAAACGAGCAGCCATTACAAACACTTCTTTTTAAGACTACTTTACGTATAATACTTGAATATTATTCCTAATATTTGGGTATTATGCGTGGTCGGGAGATTTGGCACACTTAATATATGGGTTAAGTGGGCCGAGTCTTTACACCTGAATAAGGGAATCTGGTCATACTTATATTCTTGATCATAATCTAACACATCCTCCCACCTAATTGTAGATCAATGTCAGACTGAACAGAGAGGAAGTTTTTCTAATTTGCATGTGATTACAGTGACAAAGATGGCAAACAAGGTTCAAGAAGAGAGCAGCATGTGCAGGTTTCATACGGTTTCCAGAGATGCTATGAATTTTCTGTTTCTGATATACCAGTTGCTTTTGAAAAAACTTTCAAAGAATAGCATAAGAGTAATAATTATGATCTCCCATTATGTATGTCAAGAAGTCTTAGCTTAAGCTCATTCTTTCCATCAGGAAAGTTCTCGATGAGGGACAAAGAACACATATAATTTAGGTTCCTTGAATGAAAACCATGAGTTGTATAGGTGATGTAGTGCTGAATAAGATGATACCTCTGTGTTACAAAGACTTCATAGCCTAAAGGTGATCCTGTTGGACCATCTAGGGGAGCAGATGTAGCATGAGTCAGAGTTAAGATGACATTTTCCCATATTGATGGACCAAGAAAACTGGTTATTAAATGCAATAATGCAAGATCGTTCGAATCCTTGTTTTGAATGTCCAAGCGATCGACATAAAGGACATCATTTGGAGGATATCTTCTAGCAAACTTCTTTATGGATGCTAATACTTTCCGATTGATAGCTTGTTCCATACTAGAAATCCTAAAACCTGGTGTATCAAGGATTTTTATTTTGATATCATTTATAGCTCCACCAATCTCCTTCATAGTGCTTATGGTAGGTTCAAATGCATTGACAGCAGTTTTACTTTCACCAAAAATATAATTAATTGTCTTACTCTTTCTAACTCCTATTTTCCTAAAGACTAATATGTTCAATGAAAAGTTTATCATGCTACGATTTGCTTCAAGTTGCATGGCAATCTTCTTTTTGGATTCAAGATTACATGCTTGTGTACAATAACCCTCTAAAGTTGTAGCGAGATGGTAGAGAACCTGCCTACAAACAACATAATTATGAGAATAGCCTAATCTCTGAATCAGTCTCAAGAATTTGACTCTTAAGAGCTGCATCTGCACAAGCTTTTCTTTTCCCTTGCCATCAAATTTATCTCCATACTTGATATGACCAATGTTGTCTAGTGTCATTGAAGTGATAGGATATGATGACAGAGCTTGTTCTGATGAAACAAATGGGCTATCTAAACCAGCATGCTGCTCAAAAGAGAGTGCTTCAAATTTCTCTTGCGAAGTGATTGTATTGGTGCAGCTGTTTGAATCCTCTATTTCTTTTCCTTCTTTTTATTCATCATCATTCAACCGGGAAACTGTCAGTTTAGATGGTGGCAATTCAAACTTACAATCCATTGATTCAAAAGTTGCTACAATCCCTTTGAACCGAAGCATCACTTGTTTGTTTGCTTTCGAGGGTCCAACCTCCTTTTTGGAAGACAAACTCATTTCATCCACTCTTGCTTTCACTAAATTATGATCAAACTCATCTCCTTTTTCTCCTTTTCCTTTAGATCAAGGGTTGGAACTTAAATATGCGGTGAGGATATTAGAACATTGAGTTTCATCATCCATTTTTAGAAACCTATATGCTTTACACAAGTCACTTCCACATGTGGTCATCCCTACAATGTGGTCTTTTGTCAGGAGTAACATCAATGTATATAACTTATAACACTAACAAATATATTATAAAAAAATACATAGCAAAACTTACACATATTAGACAATTACAATACATAACATAACACAAATATAATACACGTAATCAATCAACACACCTCACTCACAATGTGTAACAAAATAAAACACATAATAGGACATATATACACTTATGACGATCATAAACATATAATAGGCTAAACAAATGACAAAGTATATATATCACATAAAAACTAAACACTCACATCTCATATACAAAACACACATACATATGTCATACAATGACTCTAGTCATATCTATTTTAGGATAAATAATAACATACAACATTCACAAATATATTATAAGTAAATCATCTAACAAAACATACATACATACATACATACATACATACATACATATATGTATCACATAGAATCAAACAATCATCATAATTAAATCTCTTTAGGGTGAACAATAGCATATGATACTCTTAAGCATAAAGAAAATAAAACATTTTACAAGAAAACACACACATATCTATACATATACACATGTTAATCAAAATATAATATACAATATACAACAACATTTATAGATTATATAGCATAACACAAACACACATCATATTACACATGACGAAGTACATAAAAATAAAACACATAATCACATAACAATATCTCATAAGAATACATATATGTACATATATGCTCACATATGCATCACATAACAAGGTATTAAATGCCCCCAATTCATTATCTGTGAATCCTTTTGTATCAATAAGTTTGATTGATGTAAAAATTTATGTTAAATGAAATTTATCTTGTTGAAAAAAATAATATAAGGTGATACATTCTAAACATCAATTGTGTTTCATTTCTTTAGTGATTATATAGGTTTCATTGTTTCTTAAACTATAGATTTTTTTATTATACATGGCAATGTATGTGTAGTTTTAATGTTCTCAACACCAATACTAATCTTCTAAAGCATTGTTAAAAGTAGACAAAAGAAAGTTATCGTTGCATACAAGGAAGTCAATGATAATCTTAAAACGAGATAATTATCAATCAAATTTTAATATTGATAAATGCGACAAGAACCTGCAATATTGATGGGAAACACTAAGATTTTAGAAAAGCCCAATTAAAATGCATATTTTTAACATTAATTTAATTTTAAAATCAAGAGAATGCGATTGACTACAAAAGGTAAATTGAATCAAGAAAAGGAAAATAATTATCTTTAGCATTGTAAAGACCAATTTTGTTTTTTTGTCTTTATATATGAAAAGGTATATTAGAATAAGAAAAGAAGATTACAAAGACCTGTTAATTGAAAGGATCTTCCGTTATTTTCTCTACAAGAAAGAGAATCTCCTCAAAAAGGGAACTTTTCGAATGAACAAAAGATATATGAATTAAGAATATGAATTTGAAAATAATGAATTTGGTTTCATGGTTGAGATTAGGAAGAATAGCTTAATTTTTTTCACCAAAATTTTCTCTTGCTTATAGGTAGGTTATTTGATAAAATGTATGACAAAAAAAGAGATTAACAGTAATCATTTTCACCATTTTATTTCTTTTTTTTCTTTTTGCTAGGACAATACTTGAATGTTATTTTGAGATATTTTTAATATAATATATCATAATTGATGGTTTTTTTTCCCATTATAATGATATAAAGACCAGTGTCAATATCATTAAATTGTAAGAGGTAATCTGCACTCAGCATAACCGAGTGCACCTTTAGAAATTTTAAGCATAAAAATTAGAAGATTTAATAGGATAAGTATTTAAAAAAATTAGAGCAAATGTTTAATTACTTAATCATAAAAATAGTAAAACTTTTTCCATTTACATCACAATTGTTGTAAAGGACACCTAGCATTGTATTTAACCAAACAAGAAAGTGAAAAAAACAAACACCTAGTATTGCAATAATCTTCTCTCAGTTTATAAACACCTTAAGACACCACAATATACAATTAGAGGAAAAAAATGAGCATTGCAAGGTTTGTAAGACACATAAGTATGGCAAATAAACATGTCATTAAAACTTTTGTTCCCTCTCCTAGTCTTTGCTTTCCTACTTGGTACAAGTGGTACCCAATCTGTAAAGACCCGACCTCACCCTGATAGTTAAAATAGGTGATTACAGATCCCCAACCACATATAACCTGAAGAATTATATGTAAAGTTGTCCTTAAAGAAGTGTTTGAATAATTGTTTATCTAAATTTTCAATAAAACAAACTTGAAAAGTGTTGATTTTTAAAACTTTTAAGAAAAACATAACATCATCATCATCATCACATATCATAAGAGATATAACTTAAAACATACATAGCTAAGTATATATATTACAAACAAAGGCTAATAACAAGCCTTATACAAAAGACATAAAAGATAAACCAAGCTATAACATCTATTACATATCATCCAAAAGAGTCTACCCTATTCTATTACAAAGAAGAAATCCATAAAGTCCTTGGTTAACTTAATCTTCCAAACCATCTAGAAAATCTTCAAAATCAGTTCCATAACCCATGCTAGCATAAAACTCATCATCTTCGGCTCCTGAAAGAGATAAAATAATGAGCCCAAAGCCCAGTACATAAGTAACAAAAACAAAGGCAAGTGATACACACAAACTTAAACTATATGCATATGCAACAATCAATAGATTATTAGATAATCTTTAATTAATCAAGCAATACTGGAGTATTCAAATTTCAGGCAATAGGGATATTTAGAAGGATATGAGTAACAATATCAATGCTCAGGGGATTGATATAAGTTGTTTAGGGACTTATATCTCCTTGATGATATATCTGAAAATGAAAAAAAACTCATCTAAGGTTTTCAGCTGTTTCTCATCTTTACTTATCTCAGTCCATAACATCACCTAATTCAAGTCTCAAAAACATCAAATTAAAGCATGTTACTTCATCCTAAGCTTAAGCAAACGTTATATCGATACCAAAAACCCCATCGACTACCTGTCATACCACTTATAAAAGTCATTGCATCATGATAGAGATAGCCTAAGCGCGTAAAACTACCGTGTCATTGCATCATGACAAGGTATCGCTCCCTGAACTAGATTCAACAGCATAATAGACAACCAATTCAAATAGAATTTAAGTTTTCATAATTTAGAGTAAATTTAATTATGCCTATCCTAGGCAAGAACAAGCATGTTACTGCGTACCTGAATCAAATTAGGAATAAATAAGGGTAGCCAAGCAAGGATCTATCACTGTTCCAAGAAAATCATCTCAAATCAACATTCTAATTTTAATTCATACATAAACATAATTAAATCTAAGCAAAACACTCAAATAAATTCAACACAAGATCACAATATAGTATTTATACATCATAAAACATCATACATGCTCAACAAATACTTAAAAGATCATATATCAAGCTTTGGAAAACATCTGAAGAAGCTTTTGAAAAACGAAAACAATAGGAGATACGTTGCCTAGTAAGCCAACAGCCTAAGCTTCAACGCCAATGGCTTATCGTCTTACGCCGGTAGCGTAAGTGCCAGCGTAGTCTGGAACTCAAATTTGTAAAAAAATACCGAGAGGTACACAGGAAAGGTACAAGGCTTGCGAACCCATGTATGCTGCCAGCATTCACGTGTACGCCAATGGCTTAAGCTTCTACTCCGACGGCGTAAGTGCCGATGTACACTGTAGTACACAATTTCGAAACAAATCTGCAAAATCCCCTGTTTTTTATTTTACAAAGCTTATTTACTCCAAAACATTTTAGCTTCTTCAAACACATTTCAAACTTCCTAAAACTTAGTATATGATCTTAACACTCCTAAATATGCACCAACTCCACTTTAACACCATCAAACACTAATCTACACACATCAAACACAAATCCATACCCCATCTTCATTTAACGTACACACTTCACAATACCACCATCCCACACTTCAATCATTCAAACACTTCAAGTTACATGTTTAGCATATACTACAAGATCTTTTATCATCAATAAACTACCATCAACACATAAAACTCATCTAACCACATATTTAGCATTAGAACCTCATTCACATAAGAAAGCCTACTAACAAATATACATATAACAAACAATACCCATACTTTAAGGGGCTTTAAACTTTGAAGAAAAACACTTGAACCACTTGTCTCACTTGGGCTTATGTTGGAGTGTAGGGTTTTGAAAGAAACAAGAGGAGAAACTTGTAAAGAATGTGGTGAAATTCGTGTGAAATTTTTAGGCAATTGTTTTCTTCATCAAATGGGGCTAATACTTATCCAAACTTCGACATTAGGGGCTGCCAAAAGGAATGTGCTTATTTTGCATTTAATGGACTTGTTTTGGGGCCTTAAAAAGGTGTTTTGGGCTTGGTTTAATTAGCCAAAAATTCTACTATGTCCACAAACTTATTTAACTTGTTTCAAGAAATTTTTCGTACACTTTATTACATTTATAAATTTATAAACTCAATATTTAGTTATACTAAAATATATAAATATTTAAACACATTAACACAACATATATATCATATACTAACATGAATGATATTCATCATGCTTCATGATCATGCATAAATTCATTAACACATTTATAAAAATGATTTGGGAAATTATGGCTATTTCTCAATCTAAACCACCACCAAACCAAGTAAGAATTGTTAATGGCTTCTAAAGTCAAAATGTGTATGTGCATTGTATGTCAGTTGATGATGATATTGGCCTCTACCTCTTCACTCTTGGCAACAGAGTAACAATGTCATTTTATAAGAGTTTTTTTGGAACTACTTTGTTTTATTTCCATGCATGGTAGGTTAATGGATATCAATGGTTTGATGCTTTCAAGCTTGATTATTTATTTACTAAAAAGTGTGCACTTGCATATTATTAGAGACTATCTGAAGATGGAGTTTACCTATATAATGAGGGGAAAGAAGTATGGGAGCTTGAATTTCCATGGATAAGGCTGTAATTGATGACATATGTATTAGGCACTTTTGATACGTATAGAAGTAGAATAAATTTCCTAGTGAATGAAAACCTGAATATACCAAATAAGATAAAGACTCTTCATTTTAAATTGCTAAGTATTAAAAATTCTCTATAACCAATTATATGTACATGTATATGTGTTTCAGGGCATTGCTATGAAATAAAATTTAAAATATCCTTTAAGAAAAATATTCTTTGTAGATGCTAAGAATTTTGAAATTTTTGTTATATTAAGTAAAAAAAACATTTGGTTTTTTAATAATTTATAATTTAAGCGAAGCTAGATTGCACAATGAACAATTTCATTTATTTTTTCTTAGTTTATTTTATTTTATTCTGCCCCTACCCCCATGTGCAAAATCATGTAGAAGTTTATTTCATCTAAAAATGAAAAATGTGTAAAAGATTTTGCAAAGAAGAGTTTATATATAGTTAATATATCATTAAGAATTTTCAATAGCAAACAAGGGAGCTACAATGAGCAGAAAGACAAAACCGAGATGCAAAATAAGCATGTACAATCAACTACTGTTAGGGGTCATGTCTGTTTTAAGTAGCCACTTAACCACCAACCAAAGCAATCTATTGATAGGGTTCAATTAAATGACTAGGGGCTTGTTTAGGCAATTTAACGGTAATTCATTTTTTATTTTTTTAGTACTTAACTTATTTCTTTCTATTGTGCTAAATATTATGGCATTCTATCTATGCACATGTTGTTATGTGAATTAAGTACAATTTGGTTTAAGAAAGCCATATAGTTTTAAAGGACTCAATTGCGGAAGTATTTTTCGAAATGGTTGTGAAAACCATTGCATCATGTTGTGACATTAGTGATCTTTTGCAATTTTTTCTTTTAAGATTTTTTTCCTCATCTCATTTTTGGTTTTATGTAAAATCCTACATGTTTTATTCTCTCTTTTCTATTTGTGTGTCTCTTGAACATATATTATCTGATGATCATAAATGCAAATTAAATTCTTTAACAAAGTAGGATTAAGGTTGCTTGTTGTTTCCTAATAAAGGACCAAAGATTGAGAAAGTTAAGTTTAGGAAATCAAGATCTAAGCCATATTGGCCAGAGTTTTAAGTCAATATGAGCTAAGTATTGATAGTAGAACAAGCATATTGGAGAATTAGCGTTACAATCTACAAACTGAAGAGAAAATTATAACTCAAAGGAATTAATGAAAGCATAAATATTTTGGTGTGTGGAAAGAGGAATTTGAGTGGAATCAACTAATGAATGTAATTGCTAAGAATCTTACTTTTTTTTTTTCTTTTTACCCTTAGATAAGAATCTTACTTAGTAAAAAAAAATTGTTTTGTTAGTGAGATTGGCAAAGAAGATTATGGGAGATTATCAAGAATTTTGATATGTTGTCTTACATCTTTGATCTATGGGTTTTGAAGAAAACCCAGTGAATGAGAAGAACTAGATGTGTCTTGTCTCTAAAGGCAATTTACTTTATAGTTGATTTAATTATTAGTGATCGAGGTGACATAGTAGCTTTAGCTATTTTAGAGGGGGGATTTAAGATGTTTGTAATATGTGCTTATTACAAACAAAAATTTTTGTTTGGGTAGATAACTATCATATGCTAAATGGTAAGAGTAAAGTCAATGCTGATGTTACGATAACTTAGTTTGAAGATAATGGTAGAAACATATTTATTGTCACCAAAATTTTGGTGGTTGAGTTAATTAGATTGGAGCCAAGAGTATAACAGGCTAGCAAAATAAAAATAGTAGGCACCAAGGGGTTATCAGATGCAACTACTCTAATAGTTAAATTAGCAAGGTAGTGAGGGATGCGAGTAAGAATAGTAACAAAGTATGAGCGTAATCTTTACTAGATTTTTAACAAAGGTTTCTCGTGAAGTACTAGGTCATGGCTATTGTGAAGGGTTGTGGTGATTGTGGAGGGTCATGCAATTAATAGAGTAGTGGAAGTTGAGCCACTAAAGCACATTCTAGGTTTTCTAGTAGTAGGGCTAGTTAGCTAAATAAATGAGAAAGTAAGTTGTCAAAAGAGGTGCAAGCCAATCTAAGGACTTAAAAGATCTACTTTCGATCTTGTGGATAGATTAAGGGTCCATGAAGGCTAGCTAACTATTAAATCAAGTTAACCCAAGCCTTAAGCAAGTTGGATTGAGCTTGGGAAGCTCATGGTCAAAATTGCCCATCAACATAACACTATCCTTGATAGATGGATGAAATTTATATATATATATATATATATATATATTCTTAATATATTTCTTATATGTTACTAGGAGATTAATATTCAAGTTTATCCTAATTGTTTGCGTAGATAGGCATTGGCAAAAAACTTAGAATTTACTAGGTGGAGTCTTGGGTTGGTACACATCATAGGTGGGTGTACATTGTGTCAATTGTGATTATCATGCATTACTTAATGTATCGTTTTAATTGGATTGTATTAGTCACTAAACTATAGTGAGATCAAGTGTCTTCACATAGTAGTGAAAGAAGTTTATAACTTCTCCCTACAACAAGTGACTACTGATTCCTAGTATTATATGATGGTTGTCATTTAGCATGGCAAATCTAGTGTTAGTGTAGTTTCCATAAGGAAAATAGCTAGTCATTTGGATGTGCAACAAACAATTCGATTTATTTTGCTTGGATGTTACACAGAATGAGTCTATAGGTGAACTAGTTTAGAGAAAGTTAAAGCCCTAAAAGGTCATGGAGTACTCGATGACTTAATAGAGCCTACAAAGAAAAGTGGAGCATAGGTGCCTAAGATGATGGGGACATCTTACGATATGTTGATTAGGAAGTAGAAAAATGGAAACCTAGGGGTAAACTAAGCACGCATGCACACACATACACACATATAAGATGGACTCATGAAAAGTGGATGGAAGTCTTGAAATCAACAAAGGGAAGCAACTTGCGAACAGTATCACCTATGAATAACGTAACCTATGAAAGTGCAACTCGTGAACAATGGTAACCTATGATCCTATTCCAATTATCTCATATTCCATTATTTATTTGCCTTAATCTTTATCGGTATTTATTAGTATTTTCTTAGTATTGCTAATTAGTTCATATGCTCTTATCAATTTAGGATTTGATTATGGTGACCACTTCACTATCTAATTTTTTTTGTGTCATATAAGTAGTCTATTTAATAATCATTATTTCGAAACCATGCATCACATCAAATTCTCTATAGCATGATCTATTTCTATGATCATCTATCATATCAATCATAAGATTTAACCAATTTTAGTGCAATTTGCTAATTGAGCTTCATCTGGACTAGTGATCTATTAATATCCTTTTAATTTTCCAAAATACATTCTTTATTGACGTTTGATTATTTCAAGCCCTAAACCCATTCATCCATATCAGTATCCACCCATCATGAACGACCTATTACAAGTACTCCACAAGTATGCTAACCAATATAGATTGGAGTGTTACCGATGTGAAGGTTCATAGATAAGCATGTCTACTTTAAGGATTATCAATGACATCATTTAGGAATAGGGCAACGAATGGTATTAGTTTAATGTAGTGCACTAATAACATAACTTCATGTGGGTAACAAATTGACAGTGTATAAGGATTAGAGTAGAAATTAGAAATGAAAGAAAATAAATGGTAATGGAAGGAACCATCATATTTAGTAAATTAAATAACAAATAGAAATATGTGGAAAATGATGGAAATATGTAATTCCCTAAAGTTAAGGCATTTACAACACTTCACATGTTCGTATGCAATATAAACATGCTAAAGCTTATAATTAGCTAAGAGTCGCAATAAGATGATAAATATAATCACAAACACACAAATAACAATAACTTCAATGCAATGATGCACAAGTCATTTCTAATAAATAAGAGGCAACTAAGTCAAAGATCATAACTCTAACACCATAATAGGGTTCATAGAGTCCACCGAACCATACAAGTAGGGCTGTGTAAAAAAACCGACCGAACCGTGAACCGAACCGGACCGGATCGAACCGAAATTTCGATTTTTTTTTTAAACGGTTCGGTTCATTAAAGAGCAAACGGTTCGCGGTTCGGTTCGGGACCATGAACCGAACCGAACCGTTTTATATATTAAAAAAATTAAACATATTATTTTTACTCTTAATTATTTTATTAATGGTACATATCTATGTCACAAATTTTAAAAACAATTAATTTATTTAAAAAAATAATTGTGTTTAAAATTTTTTACTTAGATATGTGTTAGTCATTAGAATAAAATTAGATTTTTCATAATATGTTTCAATTGTTATGTTATCTATAAGTAAGATAGATTTTAGAATTTAAACTCTAGTATTCTAACTTAAAAAAATTAATTGTTGTAAAATTTTTTTACTTAGATATGTGTTATTCATTAGAATAAAATTAGATTTTTTATAATATGTTTTAATTGTTATGTTATCTATAAGTAAGGTAGATTTTAGAATTTAACCTCTAGTACTAACTTCTGCATATTTCTTTTCCATTTGTCTTACTAATTAATCTAGTTCTATTATTTAGTTACTTATTGATTTATATAATTGGTAATATGTTAGTTAGAAGTATACAACGAATTACATTTTATGTCTTATATTGAGATAAAGTCTAGTATATCATTATAGTTCAAGATAATTCAAAAAAATGAGACTAGTCATAGTTATAATTTTATAATGAATGAAATCTTTTCCTTCCTATAAGTTTTATATGTTTATTTGATAAATGATTAATTTTAAATATTATTATTTATATTTGCATTAGTGATAAGAAATATGTAATTGAACTTTTTCGATAGAATATATTTTTTATTTTATGAAAAAACGGTTCGAACAGCAAACCGAACCGTATCGGACCGTTTTTTTTTCGCTTCGAATTTAAAAGAAAAACCGAACCGTAAATTATAGTGCGGTTCGGTTCGAGATGCAAACCGAACCGTACCGTAAACACCCCTACATATAAGTTCTACTAGAAGCTACTAATAGAGTCCATGCTCTAAACCATCACTACTAACACAAAGGAAACCAATACAGATCTACCCTGGTCTATAATCTCCATGACTAACAAAATTAGCTAATTAAATCAAATGTTTGTTGCGTGATTCTTGATACTATTGTCATCCCCACAATCCACCACAATGCGATAATCGGATAACTTGAACATAGCTAAACTATCACTTGAACTTGAAAAGGGAAAAGGATTGAGCTAAAGATCCAAGTACATGCATATGTATAGGCAATTATTTAATCACATGCAATCACATAGAACTAATGTAACAAGCAATGACTTTATTATCTTTAATTTTTATGTCTTGCAATCATCATAAGGATGACCCAGTATCCCAAATCACACTCTCTATATATAATAACTATATATGACATTAGTTACTCTACAACATGTATGAGTCCAAGAACCATCTAGGATTTGCTCAGTTCACTTTCAAGCATGACTCTACCTGGTGACAACATCACAAAAGGATTATCAAGATGCTAAATTAGTTGCGTAGGTACTCCTTACTTACTATTTACTAACAATAGCCACACATAGGGAGCACTTGACTATTAACTCATATATTTAAATAATTTCATTTTTATTCACTATCTTAAGTGAGCATAGTAAACAAGCATACTATACACGTATTTGGAAAATTCAACTTGACTTATAGTTGATAATCTTCTACTCCTATAACTTGATTTAAGAAGCATTTAAAGTATTAAGGATGAGTAAACATCTTCTAAAGTCACTTAGTACGTACTTGTTTCATTCATTAGTCTCATATTTCTTAAGTTATAGTTCTACTTAGAAATTGGTATAACTTTAGGAAATTTAGTCACTTTTAATTTGGGGAATAATAAAAAAAATTGAAAGAAAGTAAAGGAAAAAAGGGTGATTTTATACTTGAAGACATGTATATAGATAAGAATACTGCCGTGTACCTTCTTGTGACTTTATTTTGCAAGATTTGCCTATTTAAGAGATACACAAGTAAGAACATGGTTGCTTATAAGGCCATGTACCTTTTAGTGACATTAACGTTGTGAAATATACCATCTATAGAGGTACACAAGTAAGAATATAGTCATATTCCTACCCACTTGCTTCTCTAATGACATACCGAACACTAAAGATACTGGACATATATATTACCAAACGAAAACAAACACATTATTATAAAAATCTAACTCCTAACTTCATCCAAAACACACAGGACACACTATCAACCTTGAACAAACACTAAAAGGAAGATCAATAACAAGTTTTGATTATTTACTTGATTATTTCTTCATTCTCTTTCTTGAACCCTGCTTCACTCAATACCTACAACACAAACCAAGTGACTCTTGTTGTGCTTTTACTCTTTTTTTGCAACAAGAACAACTATACCTACAATCTCAATTACAAAAACTTACCTAAAGGTCTAATTTACTTAAAAAACCATCTGACTTATTAATTAAGGGATTGTTTGATATCTTTATGCGTAAAACGACCATGTTTCACCTATATTTATTTCTTGACAAACAATCTGTTTGAAAACAACAAAAATAAGATGACAAAATGACCAGAATAAGATGAATCAAACATATAGATTTCATTACTATTTTGATAAATTGCAATTATCTATACTCCATAGGACATTCCTTTAAGAAAGATTTAGGGTAAATTACACCGAAAGATTACAATATTTAGGCTTAAGTTTATATGAGGTCACAATATTTGAAGTGCTTTGTTTAATGTTCCAATATTTAAGAAAGTGGGTCAATTTAAGATCAACATTGATACATGTGAATAGGAAAAAATTTAAATTAAAACTTTAAAAATCCACCACGATGTGATATGTGTTAAGTGGTGACCTTAATTAACCCACTTTCTTAAATATTGTAACCTTAAATAAATCAACTAAAATGTTGTGGCTTTAAATAAACTTATCCCAAAACGTTATAATCTGTCAGTGTAATTTACCCCAATGATTTATCAAGATGTATAGAAAAACTTTATGGTTGAATTTTCATGTTCAAGTTAGAAGAAGAGGCTTCAATAGGTTAAGGAAAAAAATTGCCATATAGTTGAAAGAAGGGAGATGGAACTTATGTTACTTTTGGGGGTTTATTTAGTTTATTGAACCATAGTGCCCTTCAACTTTTTTTTCTTTTTATTTTGCTACCTTTTTGGATTATCAAATTGAAAGGAAATATTTCCACTTTGAAATCAATTTACTTTCTCCCATAATTAAAGAGAAGCAAGTAAAAATGAATAAGCAATAACAAAGTATCACTTATAGTTTTCGTTAAAATAAAATAAGAGTAACTTTATCAAATATTAACTTCATTTATTTATAGTAAAACTAACAAGACAAAGGAAATAATTACATTTATCTCCATTTCCTTCAGTTTCTTCTTATATTACTAATCACAAAATGGAAAATACATTTCATTCCATTGGCGTTCCTTATCTTCCTTTCCACTTATTTGTGCCCATTTCTCTTTATAAAAATTTCCAAACATAGTGTAGAGCATGAGCATATGAGCACATCCAAGTCAAGTTAGTGATTTACTAAGTTCTATGCCTTAAATTCATAAGAGATTTGGGTTTTAGAACATCAGGCCAAAGTGATGGAGTTTGGAGGCAAAAGGAGCTTGAATAGTTGATTGTCATAATGTTAAGTTGATCACCAACCTAAGTAATTGAATTAGCGATGGGCTTGGTTGGTTAACCAAGGCCTTACATAAGCCTTTGGCAACTTCCTTTTTTGTGTCTCTCTCATCATTTAAATTATTTCATTTATTTTATTGAGACTATAAAGTCCTATGTAACCTTATAGATATATAAATAAATATATATATTGTTATGTTTATCTAGTAAGATTAAGTCTAAGAGAGTCGTGAAAATCCAAGGGACTCAATTGTAGAGCATTCCTCTAGTGAGGACATGAGAATCATTATAATGGACTATCTTGCTTGAAGTTTTTCAAACCCACATCCTCTTCTTCTCTTTTTCTTTTCGGTCTTTGATGTTAAATTTTGTATGCCTTATTGTCTCTTTTCTACTTGTTATTTCTTGTATGTATGTTATTAGGAGTAATCAAGCATAAAGTAAATGAAGTATGAGGTGTATTCACGCCTACCCTATTGATATCAGTTTGCAAATTTTGGAACCAAGACCTACCATGTGACATTTTATAACCACATTAAAACCTATAACATATATGTATCATAAGCGATCAACCTATATATATTCAATTATATTTTTATAATATTAAAATTTTTGGATTAATTTTGGACGGCCTAAATCTATTTTTGTTTTCATCTGTTCACTTAATAGTTAATCCATATAGCTACCGATATGAGTTTAGAAGAGATTCAAAGGAGGCATAAAATAGAAGTGTGAAAATAAGATAGGAGAGAGGAGAAAGAAATGGAGTAGAAAAATACAATGCTATAGAAGAGGGAAAAAAATGATTATGTTGTTTTAGTTTTTTTTTTTTTTTTTTTCCTTTTTATGGAGAATATTTTACATTTATTATTATAAGTTAATAAGTTTTATAGTATGAGAATAGGTTGTAACCTATATGTCTTAAGGAATAGGTTATAGGGTTCGTTCATATATGGAGACGCCATGAAGTTCGCTGGCCTATGGAAGTAGTAGGCTCCAGAAAATTGTCTATAAAACTTGCCTAGTATCTTTAATATCACCCAGAATTTCTATATATGAATAGCATGTTACACGAATTATCCACTCAACCCTCTAGGAGTGATAACCATAAATCTATTATACTATTATTGAAAAGTATAAATTTCAGCTTTGGTACCTTAACTTTACTTATTGTAAAAATTAATTTTCCAAAGTTGAAAATATTAATTTATTGATATATATCTTTTTTAAATTCATTTATAGTGCTCACATCAATTTTGCAGTAATTAAAATATTGGAAAATTTTTAAGTAATTAAATAAAAAATAAAAAAATTTAATTACAAAAAAACCCAAAATTTAAGTATTTTGTTAATATTTTTAAAATAATTAAAATAATTAATTAAAATATAAGCAAAATTCTACTACCAAATCTAATATATACCTTAATTGAAAAACAAAAAAAGTTTTGCCATCTCAACCATCCATATCCCAAACAATCATGATGTGATATGTGTAGATAAAATAATAATAATTATTTACTTTTTTTAATAATTAATATTTTTTTATTTTTTTAATTTATTTAATATGTGTTAAGTATCTATTAATTAACAGTAAACATTTTTCCATATAGAAATCAATTTGCCATAGAAAATTAAACAAACATCATTCCGGTTTCCCTTTCAGACAAGTAAATACCATGAAACTTCAAACTTGCAGTTGAAAATGAAATGGGACCCACCTGAATAAAAAATGAACTAATGAGAAGACGAGGAAAGCTACTCCCACCAGATAACCTTATCAAATAAGAGCAAGAAAAGAAGCAGCGGCAACATTTCCATGGCAATGGCTTCCTCTTCACCACTCTCTCTTTCCTCCTCCACCATTTGGTTCAAAACAAACGCCACTGCAACCACCACCCCAACTTCCCTCTTCCTCAACCAAAAACCAAGACACCTGCTCACATGCCATGCCATCCCTCCTCTCTCAACAGCTGCTGCAGACTTCTCCACCACCTTCGACGGCACCACCATCGCCGTGATCGGCGGAAGCTCCGTCGCTGCCCTTGCGGCTGTCCTGACTCTTTCTGACCCCGAGAAGAGGAGGAAGCAACAAGCAGAAGAAGTCGGAGGAGGCGACAAGGAAGTAGTAAGAGAGTATTTTAACAATTCAGGATTCCAGCGATGGAAGAAGATATATGGGGAAACGGATGACGTCAACAAAGTCCAACGTGACATCAGGCTTGGACATTCTAAGACTGTGGAGAATGTGCTTAAGATGCTCAATGATGAAAGCTCGCTGGAGGGTGTTTCGGTTTGTGATGCCGGTTGCGGGACGGGGTCTCTTGCTATTCCGCTGGCTAAAGCCGGTGCTCGGGTTTACGCCACGGATATTTCGCAGGCCATGGTGTCGGAGGCTCAATTGCAGGTAGTTTTTCAAGTTTTATGTCGTGTCGAATTCATGACAGTGCTAAATAATAATTAATGTTAGACATTTTGTATTGGCACCATTTGAAGTTTGTAATTTGTATTTTGCTTATGAAATTGGTGAATTTATATGTGTTAATGAAGACATGTTCATAGGTTTTCATGTATACATGACATGTTGAGGTTTTTGGTTAGGATTTAGGAATGTAGCCATGTGAATACTCACAATCGTGTGTGTTTTGTCCATTGATAATGATCTTGTTGTGGATATTAATAGTAACTATGTTTTTGAATTGCCATTTTTGGTGGTAATAAAAGCTTAAGATGTCTCCTCTTTTCCCATTGTGAAGGCTAAACAGCAGCTTCCACCCACCTCTGATGACACTTCAGTTGTGATGCCGACGTTCGAGGTTAAGGACCTGGAGAGCCTGGAAGGGAAGTATGACACGGTGGTTTGCCTTGATGTTCTCATTCATTACCCTCAAAGTAAGGCAGATGCAATGATATCCCACCTTGCCTCCTTGGCTGAAAATAGATTGATCCTCAGTTTGCCCCGAAAACATTCTACTATGATCTGCTCAAGAGGGTTGGAGAATTGTTCCCAGGCCCTTCCAAGGCAACTAGGGCCTATCTTCACTCTGAGGCAGATGTCGAGAGCGCATTAAAAAAGGTCGGGTGGAGAATAAGGAAGAGAGGGCTTATTACTACACAGTTTTACTTTGCGAGATTGGTGGAAGCTGTTCCTGCATAGAGATGGCGGAGAATTGGCTAGGGTCAGATTTTTCCTTTCTTTTGGGATTTTTCACGGATCTGTCATATATGTTGTAACTTCTCCGATGTATTTTCATTCATTAATGTATACCAGTTGAGTGAGCAATCTAAGCTAAATTTTGCTTCTTCTACTTGGAGGAACATAATTTCATTAGTATCAATTCATGCCCTCTAGTGCCTGTTTTCACATTGGCAATAAATCTGTATGAATGACCAAAGTAGTAGGTCTCCATCCAGATCCTATGTCCATTTTAACTAGTTTAATAAGGAGCTGTTGATTTTGTTGTGTTTTCAGATGATGATTCTAGTACGGCAAGTACATATAAAAGATCCGATCCCTTCATTGTTCGTCGGTTCACTCATAACACAAGTGCTTTACAAAATGTGATGTGATTTCCATTGCTAATCACAAGTGCAACCTAGCTATGTACATCTTCCATCAGTGAAAGACTCCAGATACTCTTGGGTTAAGGATGCATATCTTCAATTCACTTGCTATGTTAGCACCAGATAAGTGGAAAAATCATTAGCAACAGAACATTTTCAAACTTCTCTTTCTGGTTTTAAGTTCACTCTATAACATCCTGCCGTTTATCTCTATGAAAAGCTTCCATAGAAAGGATTTCATGTAAATATGCATGGTGCTGTTTATTTCTTTGAATATCCTAAGCTAATCACCTTTAGATGATGCTACTCTTTTTAATCAAAGTAAATTTCATTTGAATATTGACACTCCCAAGGAGTTCGGGATGCAGTTTAGTGCAGAACAAAATTACTCTGCTTCAAATTGTAGGATCTTGATGTTTCCT
The DNA here is from genome assembly GCA_024138025.1 of Combretum micranthum. NCBI lineage: Eukaryota > Viridiplantae > Streptophyta > Magnoliopsida > Myrtales > Combretaceae > Combretum > Combretum micranthum. The sequence goes on from JAMXBD010003328.1 coordinate 48,581, forward strand.
GGTTTTCCTAGAACTAATAATTCAGGTCATTCTTTGGTCCTTGCAAAAATGCAATAACCATCATACCATTCCTTGTTTCTTCATTCTTTTTATAACTTTCCCTTCTAAGCTAGATGTGCCTGTCTTTTGCTTTGGTATCACTAAGTTGCATCCTGGATCTGTGCTCACTGCTGCTCAAAATAGGGTAATGCAAGCTGCAGTTTGCTGAGTCTTATAAAGTGATATGACCATGACATAATTGTAGAGCTCTGTTGATCAAGACATTGGTTTAACACGAAAGAATGCAGCTGGTGGGCTCTCTCTCATAAATTGATATGGTCATGACATAATTGAAGGGCTTTGTCAATCAAGAGATAGTGCAGCTGGCTGGGGTTGGGCTGTCTCAATTTTTGGTTTGAGCAAAGACACGGACAACTTCATAAACTGTCATTGAGGCTCCAATCCCATCACTCGAGGCTTATTGCTTACACAGAAGTATTCCTACAATTTGGCTAATTATAATATAGTGGATCCCCCTTATGCCATTTAGCTTACTGGTCGGTTCCCCTGCCTTGGTGCTCAGAAAGCAAGGAGCATTGTATCGTTGGCAAGATATGTACTGTGTAGTAAAGGTTCGCTAAACGGAATTCTGAACTTATTGATATACGGAGTAACTGCTGTCTGGCTAAGCTGGTATTCTTAAAACACTCTTTGGATAAACAAAACAGTTCACCTAATGTTAAGATTTACATGACAAGAAGCCTGTGACAGAATCTCCTAAATTACTTCAAACTCACAAATACCAAGAATTTTCTTACATTATATGCGGCCAATACGTTTCCAAAGCTCACCACCTGAAGGGCAAGAACTTTCATCTTCAAGATGCTGCCTTTTAAGATTTAACCAACAGGTGAAAAAAGAGTGAAGGATGGCCAATTTCCATATTATACATCTACAAGCCATCTCAACATGCAGAAATTTCCATGTAAGTCAAATATTTTAGCTTTGGAACAAGTCATCACTTGTTAGTACACCAGTTGCTGCACACATCGATTTAGTAATTGACAGCCAAAAATCACTTACATAATATATGGGAGGTGATTTCATCTGTTGTTACTTGGCATCAACAACTGGGCAAAGGTGCTCCATCCTGGGTCTGCAACAAGCAGCATCCCACTCATACCATGACTTGCTTTTTCATCTTTAAGATTTGACAATTTCGCACATCAACAGCAACTTCTTGTATGAGCATAATTACCTGGGACAAGATTCATTAGTGAAATCTTGCAATCTGGCAAGTCCTCCGCAACCAAAATGTAGAAGAATCCTATAACTCCGGTGTGATACTCCTGTCCTGGCTACTGTAGATGGATTCAAAGACAGTTTTCCCATCAACTATCCTCATGGATCAACATACAGGTTGAAGAGAACATGTAGACATTCCAATAACATTAACCAGCCTAGTTTCTTGCTTTCATAACTTCACCACAATTTGGTAAGAACAAGGAACATGCCCATCCTGATTCTATAAATGACAAGATTACAAAAGCAAAAGACTATACTGGCATCGGATGAAGGAAAATGCAATTCAAAAGACCAAGAATCTCAGGGTCACATCACAAATGCACCTGTATTCAGCATTTGCTCTGTATCAATATGACTTCCTCATTGATCAAGAAGAAAAGCTGGGTAATTTACGATAGAAAAGGTAAAGGTACTGAGTAATAAAACCTGAGCATTAAATACTTATTCAATGAAAAGGATCAGTCACATACCGATGCTATTGCTGCTTCCAGAACGAGACTGCTTCAACAAGAAAAATGACAACACTCAATCTTTATGCATAAAATGTACTTCTGGTTAAAAATGTAAGTACATGACAGATGGACAATCATTGTAAAAACCAGAAACAATGAAAGTGGGACTATCTGGTAAGCAATTCCAAGTAGAATGCAGCATGGAAATGAGCTGGTTAAAATTAAGATGCAATGATCTCTGATAAAGACCGAGAGATTGGACATAAGTTGAAGATGAGTGAGATTGACAAGCTGAAGACTAAAAAATCATAATTTGAACTTCAACTTATGAACCTATAAAGCTATTATCAATTCATTACTGCAGTCTTTGACATATCTGATCTTGGCAAATATGAATTGTTGAGGAGAAATTGCAAATACACTCATGACTATTCATCAGATACTGATAGATTCTCTAAACTCTCAAAGCATATTTTCATCTCTCTATAAATTTTGAAAATTGGCATAACCACCCTAACCATTGCTAAAGCTCAAAAATTGTTACTAAGATCTTTTTTGGACTTTTACCAATAACTTGGAGTATGTCCACATTTTAAAAAATTATAGAGGTAAAATCACATTTTTTGGAGTTCAAAGGGTCTAACCACACATGATCAATACTTTTGCGATGCATATGCATTTTCCAATTATCTTTAATCATTTCATAAAGCGATTCATCGTGATATCACACCTTATTATTATCCTTTCTTGTGTCCATTTGTTAGGCCCATAATCGTAGGCCAACTAAACTGTTCAAGCTGGCCAAGGTTCACCACCTATTATCACGTGTGATATGGAGTAGTGTTCTCTAAATCACCATCATCCATAAACTATCTTAGCCACATATATCCTACTTTCAGGAATAATGATGAAAATGCGTGGTGTCTTATACGCATGCAGTTTTATACACACTTTCTTGAGAACTAACTCAGAGAAACATCTTGCCAATAACTTAAAATGTGGGTGCTGGATAGGGAGATCAAAGAAGGATTTTGAGAGGGGTTTGTAGTAGTGGAAAGACAAATCTCCGATGTGTAAATGCAAAGATGTCGCAATGAGTTCATAAGACATCTAATTGGCAAAGTTTCATTCCTTCGTAAGGATTTAGAGCCACCAGTATCAAAATCTATACAATTGTACCTTTTGTGCCTATCACAGATTATATGATACATCGCAATGACACATTACATACATACACTATACAACATAACTGCAATCACATTTTGTTCATCTGCATTTGGTAACAAGAATTGAATAGGATAAGAGAAATTTGATAGCACAAAAAGAATATTAGACAACACAATTCACTTATATTGTATTTAGTATAATAGGGTATTGAACAAAGATTTCTGTGTTGTCTATTATTTAGTATACACAAGAATGTTATAAAAGATTTGAATTATCCAGTAAAAAAAATAATTGTCCCATCCTCCATATGATACTATTTTTCATTAAATTTATCAAGCACTTTTAAGTTTGTTGTCCAGTACCAAAATTCATGATAACAACCAAACAAGTAACTAGGAATTTGTCCAGTCCAATTCCACAAATTTACATGAACCAAACGCCCTCTTATCAATAGAAATCATGAGACAATTTCAGCATCCCTTAGGGAAAGAAGAACAGGCACAACCTAGTCCTAGTGGCCATTCATTCACATATAAATTGAGCAAACTAGTATGAGCTGGCATTCAAAAGTGCACCTGTGAATGTAAAGAAATCAACAAGCAGAAATGTCCATTCTTTTTAACACAACAATGTTCAGTTTCCTTCATTGTGCTACACAGATAGCATCAGAAGCCACTGGATGGATGCAGTAATGGTTAATAAATATCAATATGAAGTCCAAAGGCATTGTGTTTCCATCTGTTGACAGCTGAAAAACTCATATTTTATCCTTAAGCCTGCCAAATTTCATCTATGGCAACATTATAGAGGTCACACCTGCATTCACTGCATCCTAAAATATCCTCTACACCATGTGTATCAATTGCATGAAAATTGGGTATCCTTCCCTCCACAAATCCATCAAATATATCGGCCGGATTGCCAAATTCAATTCCAAAAGGATTCAAAACATGTGTAGTTGTTTTCCTAATCATGGAACTAACGCCAAAGTACTGTCAAACCGTCTTGTTTTCTATCATATCACTGTTGCGTGCTAAAAATGCATGAAATGAATAATAAAAGTAGGGATTTAAAACAAAATTATAATTTAGATATGCTAAATTCACGTTTAATTCAATACAAAAATCTCCTGACACAAAACAAATACAACAACAACTACCACGGCCAAAAAGAAAAAAAGAGAATGGCCTTTACATGTTCTACTTCTTCTTGCCTTTAGCAGCGGATTTACGCTTAGTGGGCAAAACAATCTCACCCTTAAGAATAGGAATCTCCATAATCTCAGACAACTCACCAAACTTCTTCCTGAACTTCTCAACCTGGTCAGCATCCACCAAAACACCTGACCTATTACCTAGGTAAAAAGGGTGGTTTCCTGACCAAACATCAACGACATACTCTTTCTTTGTCCCACCGGTCGTCATCACAAGCTCTCCGTTGCAGTATACTTTAGCATCCTCATAGAATTCTGGGTGTATGCCCTTTTTCCTGCACGTCACAACATTGTTGGTGTAAGATGGTTGTGCTGTCCTGGTCTGCAAGTAAAAATAGCAGTGAAAATAAATAAAACAAGAAATAAAGAGAGAAAGTTAAAGGTTGTGAGGAAGCGGAACGAGTTTGATGGGGAAATAGTTGATTGGGTTTACCTTTCGAGGGGAAATGAGGTGGGATGTAAAGAGCATGGGGAGGAATGTAGTGGTGAGAGCCATAGGAGGAGAAAGAGGGGGAGAGAGAGAGAGTTCTTTTTCCGGATGACCTTGAAGAAGATAACTCTTGTCGCAGTTTGTGTCTTACGTTTTTCTATTTTTCAATTTAATGAAATAATTTTACATTGGCCCAAAAAAAAAAAAACTAATGAAATAATAATATTATCTATTATTTATCTAACAATAGAAATTATTTTGTTCTTATAAACAATTTTTTTTATCTACTTCATTCTCTCTCTCTCTTCTCCTCTCTCGATCTTCCTCCTCTCCACCACTGAAGTATGGTGGACTAATCCAATTCGAATGCAAGTTAGGTTGGCTCGAATACAAGCAAAATATACTCAAATACAAGTCAAATCTATTCGAATACAAGTAGAAAATGGAATTTAAATGCAAAACCAACAATACTAAAATTGGGGGTAATATTTTTTTTTCATTGATGATAAAGTATATATATACAAAAATATAATAGCCTCTCCAAAGTCTAATAACATAAACAAAAAAAAAAAAAAAAGAATGGAAACTTTTATAAACCCCTAACATCTTCTTTTTTCTATTTTTTATTTTTCTATTTTTTTATTATAATATTTTTAAACACCAAAACTAATTACATAATATATTTTTCATATAATATTTACCCTATAACATTCCCCTACCTTTCAAAAACCTTTGTCCTCAAGAGTTAAATAAATACCAATTGCCAGTCTTTCTCACCATATGACCACAATAGGAGTATTATTTCCACTTTTCACAGACTCTGAGCAGCAACATGAAAAATAACATCCATTAATCCACTCCCAATATCATTGTTTACCTTAACATGCATCACAACATCTACATCGCAACATCCTTGGTAGTCTTTTTTTATTATGATTATTTTTTACCACTTTAAGCAAAGAAGCTCTCTTTTGATTGCATAAAAAATGTTTCTTCGTAAATATCATTATAGTCTTCGAGAACTTATACACCAGTAACTAAATATGAAGAGCCAATGACTTAAGATACTGAAGATTATCTAATGCTAATGAAGTTGTAATTGCTAGGACATTAGTAGACCCCCATAAATCAAACTAATGCTCATCCTAACTCAAATATAAATCTTCTAATTGCTTCGAAAAAGTCTCAAATGGAACAAGATCTTTATTCATGAACTTGGCAATGTCTAAAGAAGAATCATCCTTTTTGAATCATTCACAATCATCCTACTTGCACCCAAATCCATCACCTTTCTCATTCCTTAAAATCCTTTTAACTTTGTCATTTTATTGCCCTTATCATCCTTGCTTTCGGTATCCATGTGTATTAGGATCATATGCATGGGTTTCCAGATATGATAGTGCAACGATTAATTCTCCAATTAAGGAATGTAAAGCAGCTTACTCTTGGATGCGCATGGATTTATCTCAAACAGGACCAAGCTTTGGCAAGACCAAAATAAAAAAAGTTTTTGGTGAAATCCTTCATCTAACAATATGTTGGAGGACTTAAAATCTTTGTAGATGACAAGGAAATTTACCTTGTCATGTAGATATTCTAAACCTTTTGCAATACCAACTGCTATCTTCATCCTGATGTTCCATTCCAAGCCTTCCTTTTCAGGGGGAAGATCATGCAGATGATCTTCCAGTGATACTAATGGCATAAATTCATAAATAAGAAGCCGTTGATCACCATCAGCATAGTAGCCAATCAGATTCACAAGGTTAGGCAGATGAAGAAGGCTTAACATTAGAACCTTTACAAGAAATTCTCGGTTATCTTGAAGATCATTTCAATCTAATTGTTTGATAGCAACCACATGGCCAATGCTCTCAAGTCCTCCATTGTACACATGGCCAAAACTTGCTTCTCTCAAGAAACATTTCGAGCAAAAATTCTTTGTTGCAGCTTCCATCTCACAAAAAGTAAAGGTTTAAGCAATAATGTTGGCGCCAGGCCTATCTTTAGAACCTGGAATTTCCTTCTTGGATCCACCAATGTTTCTTATTCTGGGTTTATCTACTCTAACCAAGTTTGTAGCACTCTCTAATAAGTCACTTAATTTGCATTCAATATATTGTCCTTGTCTAACTTTTTTGTTGATGGCACCAAGAAACCCCAAATTATCTTTTCTATTCAAACCCATCTTAATGTCACGACATTGAATTTCCATCCCTTCAATTAGTGCTTACAAAGACGTACACATAAAAACTGCACTGGTTAATGTGACTTCATTCATTACAACACCGACTAAAAGCATCTCTCTAAACAAATCCAATAATTGAATCTGCCTATTATTTTGACTTAGACTCGAGATAAAGAAATACAGGTAAACATGTCAGGGATAATCCCGGCATTCTCCATTTTCCTCATAAGTTGCCAAGCAACATCAAAATTTTCCAACTAACAATAATCTGGCATCAATAGATTCAAGTCACAATACCCTGTCTGATCCATTCATCTGGCATCTCATCAACCAGCTGCAACGCTATTGGAAACAAAAAAAGAAAAAAATTAAAGCACAGTTAGGCTACATGCAGAAGCGGAAGCTACAAGATGGGTTTTTAAACCAATTTTAAGCTTACTTAACCAACCATTATCTCTTTTATCCTTTTATGCGTAATTACAACAGTACCAATAAAGAGATAAAAGAAGGAGAAGATTACACCAAATTTAGCATGGAGTTTGGCCCGCTCTCCTAATCTCTACGATCCACAATTTATCTCACTTAAGGAAGACATCACACTTCATTCAATCAAAATAATTGCCTCACAAAAAGGACTTCACACAAGCACCTCAACACATGACGACTTCACCTATTACCTCAAACACAAGAGAATTTCACTAAAATACTCACAAAAAATACATAAATAGTGCCTTACAATATTAATTCACTAATCTCACTATGGTATTATTCACTTAACAAATGCAAATACAAAATGAGAGAGTATTTTCACATAATCTCATCATATTAAACTCTACTCTCTTATCAAAAACACCCAAAAACATTCTATATATAATAGCTTTAAAAACATAGTTGTTTTCTCAAAAGAACCTCTAACGGTCAAATTTGAAAGTTTACAACGGCTATTTTTTAAACTATCTCGCCCTAGAACTTATAGTGCCACAAAGTATCACGCCTTCATTTTAGTTCTCGACCAAGTCTTTGCTTACGTGGACTCCATCGAGTCTTGAATTTAAATTTGTTGTGCCTCAGACTTGTTGCACCTCAAACTTGTTGCACCCTACATTCATCACATCTTAGTTTTGACCCTCGACCAGAACTGTGAATGTTTGAGCTTGTCAAGTGTCAGTTTTGAGCTTGTCGTGCCTTAACCATTTAATATATCGAGCCCTCAATGTGACTCTCAACAAAGTTGTGCTCATATAAATTTGTTTCTGCACAATCTGCAGAAAGCAACACACATACAAACACAAGTACATATATGCACATTAAAGCTTAAACATATCAAAAATAAGTTTTGCTTATTAAATGTAGCTTAACTAAGTTGTGGAGCATTTATGCAATATATTTTTTCATCAAAACAAGATTGTAACTAACCTTGGTTCATCAAATGCTTCCTTACTCTCACTGTTTTGGCAATATCTTGAAGTCAAAAATTCCAATTCACATCATCTCTCTTACCTATCTCATCAAATACCCTCTTATTGCATACCCTAACATTACACTTAACCACTAATGAATGTGTCCTTCCCAATCTCCAAATCCTCACAATCCCCACATGCCTGCATTATATCTGGCAACAAAATCCCATCCGACAAAAACCCATCTTCCATCATCAAGCCCTAACATCCATGTGCTACTTTACTTTCTCTCTCTATGCACTTTGTAACAAAATTCTCTCTATCTTAATTTTTGTTTTTATTTTTTACACACACAGTGCGGGTGCTATTAGTCTATTATCATGTTAATCCATCCAATTCTATTTTTTATTCATGTAAAAAAAAAAGAAAAAAGATAAGATAACTCTCTCACTACCTTTTCCTCCACGAAGTCCTCAGTTTTCACAAAAACTCATTATCTATAACTCCTACCACACATTCCTCTTCACACAGCAGAATTAAGAAAGCTAAAAGCAATTACTTTTTTTTCCTCTTGAATGTTTATTCCTTTTGGCATGATCCTGCTATTAAACAATTTCTATGTACTTGTAAGTTATCATTTCTTACTCAACACACTAGCTAATGACATCTCTGCGTGGTTCATTGCTGTCATGCTATAATATTTTCCGTCAATATGGTTGATTTTCAATTATTTGGATTTTGTTTTGTAGGATGGCAAGATGAGTTGCTAAAATGGCAAGCTAAAGGAGACTTTAATTCTTTAGGCTTCACTTTTTTTCTGTAATTTCCTTCATAATCACATCCCAAATTGCCATACATGCACTCCTTTTCCAATTTTTTGCTATCTTTCGGTATGTGCTTGAATTCAAAAAAGTGGTATTGATAATCAAAATCCAGTAGAACGCTTTGAAAATGGGTAGATACATCTAATGAGGAGCTATTCTATTTTCAAAAGGTATGATTTTTTTAATGAACTTATTTATTTATTTTTAGAGAGTATATTTAATTACTTCTTTCTTGATTTTTATCTCATGATGTGTGATTTATGTGACTAATTTTTCTAAGTATGCGGTTTATGGATCAGTTAGTTGTGATTGTAAATGTTTGATTTACTGTTGTTGGATTTTAACTTAGGTAGAAAAGTAGTGGTTAACTGTATTATTGTATTTGTTGAGTAATATTTGGAGAGCTAGAATCGTAAGTAGGATGACTTTTCAGTTCATCACTATATCGGTGGACTCTAAGTAATCATTTGTCAGTAATGAAGATGTAATATAAAAATAAAATAAATTATAATGAAGGGCAAGAATGTCTTATGTTATTAAATAAGAGGGAAAATAAGTCTTTCCCAATAAAATAAGTGCAATCTTTCCTCACCTAAAATAGATAAGTATTTTGTTTACAATAGTTTTACAAGAGTTTAGCCTTTAATCTCTCTCAAGATAATATATGTTTTAAAGAAGACTAGGAGTCAAAGCTAATAAGTTTTTCTTCCCTTTGGTTCGTTTGAAGATTAGAGAAGATTATCCTCCTAAGTTTCGTCATTGGTGTTAAAGGGTATTCGATCTTTTGGAGAAGGATTAAGAAACCCTAAGTTCCCTTGTTGGAGATTTTGTTATTTTTACAATCAAAGGAAAGGAAAGACGTTTGGATTTAGGTAATGTGATTTAGAAAAGTGTTTATATGTTATCTAATTCGTTTTAGGAGCTTTGTATGGTTTAAGATCAAGAAAAAGGCAGTTTAGGAGTTTTTCTCATGTTTTAGAGTGAACAGGGGTACGAACAAGAGTCACGGGCATAGCACAGGCCATGATATCCTCAGAAGTGCCTATTTGAAGCTGATCACAGGCATGACGAAGGCCGTAATGGAGGCTGTAATGGCTGTCATGCCCCTCATAACGAGCGTGATTAGGGCATTATATTATGTTTTTCTTTCTCTGACCTATAACGTCCTACACCATGGGCGTAAGCATCAAGGGGATTGTGAAACCTTCTTTTGAATCTTGTATTGATCTTCCTAAACACCTTCATAGTTTAGAGTAGTTGTAGTTCTTAATAGTTCAGGAGATTAATATCTAGCACTCCTAAATCTAAGTAATAAGGCATATCTAGGCATAGAATTGTTGTAGTTCTTAATACTTTAGGAGATTAGATGATCTTAGAATTAATATTTTTCTTTTGAAAACAAATTTTGAGTTGGTTTTTGCTATATGTGATAAGTTAATCTTGGTTTTATTGAACTAGCTGATTTAAGCATTGTATCAAATACATCCTTACCTTGGTTGTTGCTTATGAATGTAGGTTTAGAAACTGCAAATGAACTTAACACTGTCTGTCTTTAAATCGGTTATTGCTTATGCTTAGCTGGGTTTAGTGGATTGAGACTATTGATGTTACTAGGACGGCACTACGATGATCTATATGTGGCATTGTCCTGAGTGAAGTTGCACACAGAGATGATTCCAGTAGTCTAAGAGTGGTATAAATACAGTACCCAGGGGGTGTGGGGAGTACCCAACACCAGTATATATATATATATATATATATAAGTATCTATGTATATACGTATCTGTGTTTTATGGAATCATGAGTTATTAGTTTAGAGCTAGTTGCAAATGATTCTAAACCATGTTGGTTGTTTGGCTAACTAAAGATAATAAATTGTGATTGTCACATATGTTACCATGCTGTATGTAGATTTATATGATGTTTGCTAATGCTCATGTGGTTGTAGTTTGACGTACTGCACCTTTATGCTTATCTCTTTTTTATTTTTTAGGAGCAAGTGATGATCCGGTAGTTTTTTATTTGTCCAGTTATGACGTATTCATAGAGTATGGGGACAAAGATAGTAGAGCCAATTTTCCAACTGACTGTTAGATGTTTTGAATTGGAGATAGCTAAAGTTCAAGACTTTATGAAATTTTAAATAGTTATTATGATTCTTGAAGTTATAAGACTTTTCATATGATGTTTTAAGTTTGATATTATGTTGGCACTTGGTTTATGCCAACCGAGTTATTTAGAAGTTTACATCTATGACATTAATGTTTTAGAAGTTTCCTTTTAATGCGAAACATTGGAGTTATATCTTGTTTTAATTATGGTTTAGTAGAATCCATGCCTTTGCGTGTCCATCTCTAGGTAGAACACGTGGCGGACTGATAACAAGCTCAATTTAGGGCGTTATAGAAGATGTATTGGCTATAAATCATGTTGTTGGTGATAGCAAGGTATGTTTTGGTTCAAAATGCAATTGCCAACATATATTGGATTGAGCTTTTACCATTACAAGAAAGCATAATGATCCATGATGAATACAAGTTTTCTTGGGTGAAGTTGAAATTTACTTTCTTTCTTAGTGTTACAAAAAAGGTGAACAACATCTTTGCTTAAAATTTAGACCATTTTGAGTGCCCTTGAAGACCATGCAACATCTTTTTATTCCTTTTGACATGTCAGGCTCAAATGCAAAGATATGAAAGTGGAGTTTCGTCAAGAAGGGAGACTTTATATTTCTTTGGATATTTGACTGCAATTTCGGTATCCAGGATAGTTTGTCAATCATTTTGAGATCTTGAATGACTAGAAACTATGAGAAATGTGAAACATACAACCATAAATGTAATATATATCTTAACACTTAATTTTTTTAATTATGTAGTTCTGTTTTATTTTAAATTTAGCATGGCAATAAGGGGGCAAGGACATAAATTTGATTTTCCATTTACATCCATGTAATGGGTTTTTGTTGATGTGTCGGTCTACTCATGAATGGCATTAAAATATAGTATACATTAATTCACATATTTCTATAAGTTGAGATGAGCTTGCCTCTATTCCAAATATATTAAATATAAACTCACAAGTTAGAGCTTCATAGCTCTGTGATTACAAACCTTAAGATTAGGAAACAAGCAATTACAGAAGCTTTTAGACGATGAATTTTCATGGAAAGTATTGTTGAATTCTATTGTTATACTTTTCTTGGAATTAAGTGGTTAAAGTCTAGTGGCCATACTGTAACCTATATTACAACTTTGTTTTTATGTCCTATCTTCTGTGCTTTGTTTATGATCCAACAACAACAACAACGGGCCTTAACATTTCTCATTGGGAGGGCATATGGACTACTTTAACTTTTATTGCTCCATGACACTACAATCTATTTTGGCTATTGTAATTTCTCAAATTTGTAATATCTATGTTTACCATATCATAAATTTTTGTTGTTGTTGAAATTATGTTAAAATTAACACTAAATTAGCAGACGCCTGCATCTGTTACATGCATACTAAAAAGGGATAATTAAGTAAATAAATTAAATTATTTAATATGACATTTTAATAATATATACTTTTTATAAAATTACCCTCATCTATATCCATATTATTTAAGTGGAGGAAGGGATTTTAACACCTTATTTTTACTATTTAACAAATTAAACATAATATATCCTCCCCTCTACACAAAAGAAATTGAAAAAAAAAAAAAATCCTCCCAGTTCACAGGCATTGAAAATTGTCCCACGTTACCGCTTTTAACCACCAGTCCTAGGCGATGTCATGTCTACAAGTCTTAACCAGTAATTAGTTATTAGGGTATGTTTGGATGTTCTATTTTTTATTTGTTTCTGCATAAATATATTTTATTTGTATTTATATTTTATTTATATTTAATTTATTTGATATTTTTATGTCAGTTTTTTTTATCTATATATATATTTCTTGATAAATAATTTATTATAAAAAATTTAAAAAAAAAGTATCTATATATATCTAAAAAAGCTAAACAAACAGACAGCTGCATAAAGTACATATGAAATATGTACACATTAACAATACAAAAATATGTGAAGCGTATCACTTTGTTTGTATTTATAAAATTAAAGAATACTTTTCGGACCGGTGGAAAGGGTGCAACCACCACTAGTTACCATTAAGCTTATTCTTATCAAAAAATGACTTTATAGTTGTATTTTAACTCTTTCTCTCACCTCTTTCTTCCGTAACTGCCTATGTGACTTTTATTTTTAGGTTTTTCTTTTCTCATATTTCTCTGTTATGTAATTACTTAATAGAGTTTTTTTTTATTTAACTATCTTACTATTATCACTCTTTTTTATTTTTTATATTTACACAAGTTTGTTAGTATTATATTAAGAAAAAACTTATAAAAACATATCCTAAATATTCTTACTTTTAGGGTTAAGTAATTAGTGCTTTCTATCTCTGTCTATAATTACTTTATGATAATTAATTAAATTAAATAAAATAATATTAACAATAAATAATAAAATAAGGAAAATTTTGGGTTTGGGGGTACTTAATTCCTGTACCCTTATTGTACCTAGTAAATACCAAAGAGCCAGAACGAAGAATTTTACACGCACAATTTAGTTGTAGTGCGAACTATTTCTTATTTAGAACAAAACACGCACACATATATATCTTTTTTTAATGATGTTGCAATGTATGAGTATGAATATGTTTCACCCATGGGTAGCCTTTAGCCAACTGTTCGAGCATACCCAGCTCATGCTAGCTGTTCCTCTCCTCTCCATGAAGCCTTTAACTCCGTCTCTGCGAGCAAAGTGCTGCTGATCACCTTCGATTGTATCGGTATTGTTTTGGAAGCCTCTGGTTTAGATACCGTTGCTTGTGTGACAAGTAGTTCAATCTGCAATCCTGGCTGCTTAACCGCGAGCTTCACGTAAATGCCTTCTGAAGGTTGCAGACGATTGACCAGCTCATTTCTACCTCTTATTCATTTGTATGCATCTCACTGCTTGTCTAGAAATTAATACTACTTTTCAGGCCTTAAGAATGAGAGGAACACCCTCCCATCTTTCATTGTGTAGATGAAGAATTATACAGGCAAAGGTTACGGTGTTCGTGTTCGAGTTGTCTGGAACAGTTGATCATCCTATGACCTCCATATTGTCCATAAACAACGTCTTCATCCTTGATGATAGGAAGTGCCGATCGAGGAACCTTCATTTTTTCATCACGGACATCTTCAAGCCTCAGAGGAATGGGCTTTTCCACCACCCATATTGATCAATGTATCCACTATGGCCTTTAATTCCAAAATCCTTTCTGAATACCATCTGGGCATGTTCAATGTTGTCACAGTTCCATACCGGCATAGACAAGTGATTTGCCAAATTAAGCACTAACAGATGTTGCATCAATTACTTCTCTACAGAATGATCAACGTGGTAGAGTTGTCGTTCTTCAAACAACTCCCCAAATCTCTGCCAAAAGGTTTCTCGATGACAATCCATGTCCAGCCAACACAATCAGACTCATCCATACAGGAGTATCAGATCATCTTTTACACAGATGGTGGAAGTGCAAGGCAGAATAGTCTTGATGGCCTCCTGAACTGTCTTTGAAGAATTCATGCTTCGTGATCCCCCAATCAAATGATTGAAATTCTTCCTCGGAATCATAAGAACCGCTCATATATTGGATCAGCTCCGAGAACTTGAACAGGGCTTTTAAATGCTCAGGAGAAGTAACTTTCTTAGGAACTAGAAATCCCTAGATTCGATCTCTTAGTTCATTATATCGTTAACTGAAAGAAAAGATCAAAATTGTTCTATTTTTATGAAGAAAACTACCTACACCAACTTTAACATAAGGCATTCACATGTATAGCAACATTCCATTGGGCAAAAGGAACGGATGCCAAATGAAAACGAATCCAACTTTCTTCTATGTTTCCCCTGTAACTTAGTCAAGGAAAGTGAAGGAACATCATGGGAAGGCTGTAAATATATGCAACAATCTAAGACCAAACTCGAAACAAAATTAATTAACGGTCCGATGCTGCTCTTGAAATTCTGTTGGGCAAAAGACATGGAGGAATTCAATAGTCCCTTTGCGCTGACCGTTCGCTTTCTCAGTAGCAAAAGCGCTTCTCTTTGCCCCTTAAGTAGAAAGAAGGACAATTAAGATATTTTTGTTTTATTGCTCCCGCTTCCTCTCATCTGCGCTTGTCAAGCCAACTTTGCTTTTTGGGAGGTGAAACAGCGGTTGAAGCGGACATTTCGAAATGACAGCTTCAAAATTTATGTATATTTATACACGGTCACGGTTATCCCGGACTGCGTTCCGGAAAAAGTGGCCTACTTGAAAGAATGGGCGGGCACTCTCGTGTTTCAACCCCACTATACTATTCATAGTTGTGGGGCACTGTGTACTTACAGCCTCTACGATAAGCAAGTGAATGGGGCCGATGCGTGGCGAAGGGAACGGTTCATCAAAAGCCATTTCTCGCCTCAACCCCCTAAATAGGAAGAGGGGTACTTTACAAATAGGGGGTAATTGCTTCGCACCTGACTGTGATAGCCCTTTCGATACCTTATTGGAGCTTTGTAACCAGGAGCCGGGACACAATGTTAGAATTACGTGACTAGAGGCTTGTGACAGGATCTCCAATATTACTTTAAACTTACCAAGCCCAAAGATATTCTTTATATATTATACTACCAAAGTTTAATTGAATGGTCTGTTTTTCATCTATATCTGCATCAAAATAATGTATGTAAATATTTATGATTTATCTTTATATTTTATTTATATTTAATATATTTCATCTTTTCATTAAAACTACTACCTATTTTTTATCTGTATCTATTTTTTGATAAACAATTTGCTAGAAAAAATTCGAAAAAAGTATCTACCACCTGCCTCAAAACAATAGCCAGACGTTTTTAAAGCCCTCCCACATGAAGGACGTGAGTTCCCTCTTCAAGAAAATGCGTTTTTTTAGTACAATCACCTTTGCATACAAGTAACTCTTACTCAGCAACAAAAAGGAAAAGCACAAAATAGAAAAAGCGTGCAATAGAAGGTCAATTTTCATGTCATACATCTACAAACCATCCCAACATGCAGATATTTCCGCATTAAGCAAGATATACAATATGGTAGATATTGCATATTTTAGCTTTAAAACAAAGCCATCAGTTATTGGTAGACCACTGCAGGACACATCAACATAGTAATTGACAGCAAAAATCATTTGCATAACATATGGGCAGCAATTTCATTTGTAGCTGTTAGTCGTCAACATTAGGCAAAATTGCGCCTTCCGGGATCTGCAACAAGCAACATTCCAGTCATATCTTGACTTGCTTTTTTCATTTTTAAGAGAACAACTTCTTTTATGGGTATAAATATACCTGGACAGGGCTCCTTAGTAAAAGCATGGATTCTGGCAACTGCTATGCAACCAAAAGGTAGAATAATCCCATGACTCCCGTGTGAAGTTCTCTGCTACTGTAGTTGGACTCAAGAACAAGAGTTTCCCATCACTGATCCTCACAGATCCAGGTTGAGGATAACATGTTGACATTCCAACAATATAACCAGCCTCATTTCCTGCTTCCTTGCCTTTACCATAACTTGGTATTGAGGAACATATAACCCGCCCATCCTGATTTTATGAATGCCAAGAGATTACTAAAAGAGATGCATATGCCGGCATTGATGCAAGAGATGAAAAATACTATTTAAGTCATTGAGTCCTGTACTATGCACTCAGAATGACTTCCACATTGGTCACGAGTCAAAAAGCTGTTTTCTAGGGGTAATTTGCAACAGGAAAAGTAGAGGCATTGAGCTATAAATGGACATTGAAATTTAATGAATGCTAGACATCAATTTAGTTTCAGACAAATGTTCATGATGTAACTTCCAAATGAGCCTCTACAGTGGGCAATAGATACAACTACCCTCTACCTTTATGCAGAAATTGTACCTATGTGGTTAAGATATGTCAACTACTGATAGAAATGGACAACCAGCAGGCAAAGCAGAAACAATAAAAATGGAACTTATCGCAAGACTATTAGGAGGAGTAGATAGATACAAGAGAATGGGCTATGATGAGGTGGCTATAATTAAAATGCAGTGATCCCCAATGATGCTGTCCCTAAGGGACCAAGAGATTGGATGTGAGCCGAAGATGATTAAGATTGAGTAGCTGAAAGACTAATGATTCATAACTCAAATTCCAACTTCTGGACCTATAAAGTTTAAAACAAATTGTTCCTGCAATCTTTGATGTATCTAAATTTAGCATATATGATGGGCAAATTGCAAAAAAAAAAAGAATGGCACTGTTGAAAATAAAGAATAAAATAGAAAAGAGCAGGTCATGAAAAAGAAAAAGTGTCTAGGAATAACCTCGCCATAAAGTCTTGAACCAATACCCCTGAGTGATGAGCAACACCATAGATGACATAACCACCATCAGGCATGGTGAGACTTGTTCTTTTAACGTCTACGCACAATTTATTGGACTTGATAGATTTGTCACAGATTTCAATTTCATATTCAACCTGCATTAAAGGTACTTCTTAAACAAATCTCAAATTCATTAAAAGTGGTGCAACGGTGTTATCATAATCTATATAATTTTATCTCCCTTATACTTTCTATGATCTGCCTATCACAAAATTTATAATACATCACAGCGACACTTTTCATGACTACATTATACAGCACAAATGAAGTCAGAATTTTTAATAATCTACAGTGGGTGAATGAGAATTTAGAATAAAAATTCATTCAATAGAAAATCATGAGAAAATCTCAGCATAAGTTTTAATACACCCTGTGGATATCATTCACATCTGAATAGAGCAAGTTAAGAAGAGCTGGAACTCCTAAAGCTTCTAAAACTTCTATGCAATAAGTTGACATCCAGAAACGCTCCCATGAAAGTAAAGAAATCAAGGAGCAAATATAACTTATTTATTCTGTTAAGACAAGCAGGGATTAGTTTCCTTCATCATGCTACAAGCCAACATAGGTAGCATAAAAATACATGCGTAAATGCAGTTAATGCATATCAAGATAAAGTTCAAAGGAAGTCTCTTTTTATCTGTCAAAAGCTGAAAAACTAATAATTTTAACCTGGTAAAGTTACTTACTCGGCAATCATGCTCTCACCAAAATCTGTTGACTTAGTAAGTTGCTTTCCCGAATCAGTGACATCAAGGATGTAAATCTTCACAGGGATGATTGAGTCATCCCAATCAAGCCACGAAACAGTGTATTTCAAGTAGAGATTTCTCCTGATACTTTGAAAGCCTTCTTTTAGCTTGCACTGGGTCTGATCATAGCAGCACAACAAACCTCCTTTATAATCTTCCCTTACAGGCCTGCCATATTCATCTACGGTAACATTATACAGGTCACACCTGCATTCAGTGCATCCTAAAGTATCCTCTACACCTCGTGTATCAATTGCATGAACATTAAGCATCCATTTCTCCAAATATCCTTCAGGAATACCATCAGGATTGCCGACTTCAATTCCAAAAGGATCCGGAACATAGGTGGCAGTTCTCCTAGTCTCAGAACCGAGGCCGAAGTATTGTCCAAGAACATCCCTTTGGCATATTCCATCATTTCTTGCGAAAACATATTGCTTTCTATCATGAGAGGATGGTGCATCCTTACTCTGGTAGTACCTTGCTACCACCCAGTGGTGGAGGTAAGTTTCATGAAGAGGAATCGGATTCCCATCCTCATCAACTACTTCAGCATCGAAGCTCTTGAGAGCTATATGACCTGTGGGGAAGTCAATGCCATAATAGTACTTGTTTTCTACAGAACCACATCCCAGCACAAACATAGGTGACAGGAAAGTAGCTGTTTTTAGGGCATTTTCTTTTTTCGGAACAGTCCTACAGTATGCTACTCTTGGCTCCGGCAGCAATGATAACACTGCCAGTGCTAGTATTGGCCAATGTTTACGAAGAAGCAACATTTTTTCTGCAAGCAATCATTAGTTGTCAAAATGAAAACAGATTGAGCAAAGCATATCATATCAAGGGAAACAAAAATGGAATTAAAGCCAATATAAGGCACATCTCTATGCCAGACGTTTCAACTTACTCTCTGTTACAAAACACTATCCTTAAATCCATTAACATCTTCTTTGGTTCCATCAAATAGTATCCCAACGACAGGTTCAACCTTAAAGAATCTTATCCTTCCATGGATTATTATAATTTTCGAGGACCGATACACTAAATTAAACTATAATTTCAGTCCATGCAACTCATCAAGTTTCATTGACAATAATAGAAACTATATTACATGAAATCCTATTCCACGCAACACGGCTTAATATATATATTCCAATTAATTCCATATTGCGACTGAGCAGAGGAAGCATATCAAGAAGATACAAAGAGTATCTGGGCATATATATATATATGTATGTATATATATATATATTTTCCTGCGAAGTTCATGTTACCATAAACATACAACAGAATTAAAAGAAGAAGAACAAGAAGAAAGAAAGAGAAATAGTTCGGTCCTGAAAGAATCAATAGAACTATTGGAGACAAACGATGTAAGTATCCTACCTAGTGTTATTTATTTAGAAGACAAACTCAAAATACTGTTTACTCCCTCTTTTCCAACTCTTCATTAAAAAAGAAAAAAAAAAAAAAAAAAAAAAAAACCTAATGCAAAACTGCATATCATGGACAGGGTACGAAAATTCCGAGGTACAGTAACTTCTGTTAGACAAATAACCAAAATTCCCAGAAATTTTTTCCGTTTCCGTAAATTTAATCAAGAACCCTGAAATTTCCTTCCAAAAACACGGGTGATTAAGTAGAATTTTCCTGGAGTTTTTTTCAGGTAAATCATGCAACAAAACCATCTCTGCAGTGTGGTGTCTTGTTCTAACAATAGACTGATTTCTTCTTCACCAACCCTCCCGCCCTTTCTTTCTTCGTTCAAATTATGGAGTCCAAATGAAAATTATAATTTCTCAGCACGTACGATGGAACAATATGTTTGCTTACCTTGTGCTCGTGTCTGAAAGAAGTTACCGTGATGAACTATCCGCAACAAACTGGCAGTCAATGGTTAAACAAGAATTTAGAAATAAATAGATCATCAAGGTTTGAGGAAATGTGTGCGATACAAACTTTACGCGTCCTTTTAAGAATATACGGTGTGCTGAGGCTAGTGCTTACGTTTTTGCGAAAGATGTCAACTACAATAATAAAAAAAAAAAATTGGAATATGCGTCACCTCAGTATAATAATTTAATTATAAGATCATTAATAATAAATTATATTTAAAAATAATAAAAATATAATAAAACAAATAGAACAATTATAAGGTTGAAGCATTCAGATAAACTACACACCACATGGAAAACATAAAAAATGAACTAACTTATTAACATGAATTGTCGGGCAAGCAACACTTTTTATTTAAAGATTTATTAATATTAAAATAATTCCACTGTGAAATTATATTTTTATATAACATATAGGAATAAAAAGTATTATAAAAAAATGATAAATATAAGCCAATACATTCTACTTATAACAAGTTCAATCATGTTAGAATAAAAAATTTTATAATTTTATCCTGTTTTTAAAGAAACCTGTTTTAGTAGCAAATAAATAAATAAATAAATAATCCGGTTTTATACCAAAAATTCATATACAAATAATGATATTATTATATTTAATATATTACTTACTAACTAAACTGTTCCATTAATTAATGTCTATTCTTTTCGTTCTTAGAGATTTTTTCTTTTTCAACGGTGGATAAAAGTCTTGGAAAATAGCGAACACATAATTTATTGCTCTAGCAAGGAAATCGGCCATGAGACTTAACGACGGGAAAATCATGACAAACTAAGAAAGGGAGAATAATTTTAAATCTCCTCTTGTCTTGCTTGTTTTTATTTTATTTTATTTTTTTCCTCCCACATTGCCTTTGGTTTTATTAGAAATCATCGCCTCCAGCTTGATCTTATTGATAATGTTTACAAAACTTAAGGTAGATAGATACGCTTGTTCATATTTTATAAAAATTTTATATATCTATATATATTATTAATACTTATATTATATACTATTAATCAATCCACCAAATATCCAAATAGCATTAAATTTTTTCTTTTTGTTTTTCATGAGGATTTAAAAATTACATGCACGTAATCCTAGGCAAGAAATTGTAATTTGTAATTTTATGGTCGTATTGGACCATCAGGCATCAGATCACCGTTTGGGCCTGTTTGGATGGTCTGTTTTTCATCTGTATTTGTATCTTTTTTAAAATAATATGTGTAAATATGTTTGATTTGCATCTATATTTTATCTATATTTGATCTATTTGATCTTTTGATGAGAATTGTTAATTTTTTTTTCTCTATATCTATTTCTTTATAAATAATTTTTTTTAAAAAAAATTTAAAAAAAATATCTATATCTACCAAAAAAGCAAACAAACAGACCTTCATTGGCATCCATACACGAGAAGTTATTGGCGTTTGTACTCGATGGGAAACTGTTCTATTTGTCCCATTCTTTGAAACTATTTTATTTTATTGATTCAATTTTCAAGAGGAACACGGCACCTTCTGATCCATAGGAATGCGATATCTTGGACTGTATACATTATTGTATAAGGGTAGAGATATGGACAGAGGTTTCACATTGAAAGTTCTCGAATAAGCTTGTTTTAGCAGAATTCTCGGTTTATATATCATCATCTAATTGTAATCCGCAAATAATAACAATTAATCGGATGTTTGAAAGAAAATAAATAAATAAAAGAAGAAGAAGAAGAAGAAGAAGAGAAAGATACAAAAGGTTCATAATTATTGAAAATTTTTCAAATTTTACAATCAAAATACGATCCCTTTTAAATGTGAAATGGAGCTCTAAAAACAAAAATTCTAAAGGTTTGGACTTTTTTCCTTCACCATAAAAGGTTTTGTACTAGCGTTTATATTTTAATATTTTTATCTTTAACATAAAAGTATGTAAACCTTGAATATGACAATAATATTTTTATTTATTTATTTTTGTCTTTACAATACGAAAAAACCATTAATATGCGACAATAATCATTCAAACCTACTTTTTTACTTGATCATCAACTTCATGAAATATAATATAGATGTTGGACTTCTTCTATCTCCTGTTAAGCCAATATTGAGCTAAAGAAATAGTATGGGGTTAAAAATTATAAAATAATTTGATGGTTTCACATTGGAAAAAAAGGGTGCTTGATGAAGTCACACGGACAAGTAGTATAAATTTATTACAAAACTTATGTGTTTATATACTTGGAATATCCTAATCAAATAAGCGATAAGACAATAACGGTGTACGTGACAATGCAATGTACTAAACTAGTACAGGGCAGAAGATTAGATGAAGTTATTAATAGAAGGTGAAATTGATCGACTAAATGCTCTATCCGATCAACCAAGTGGCACAATCGAGTCGACTTTGCTGTGGATTCAGTTAGTCAAGAACTTTAGCTCTTAATCTAGTTTACCATGTTATAAGTAGGTCAAGTAAATTCGATCCGTATTGGCTCCTAATCATTGAAGAAGAAGAAGAAGAAGAAGAAGAAGCAGAAGCCTAACAAAGTGAGGCTTAACATAAAATAGGATTCTTGATTTATTCGATCCATTAAAAACCCTATAAAATTGAATTCTATAGGATTTTAGAGTCGTATTTGGATATATAGTAAAAACCATATAAGCTTTTAGAATTGAGTTTGGATCCTACAAGATATCGATAGATACTTGACTTGGTACATTATGTAATTAAATTAAAAAAAAATTATTAAACATTCCTAAGTTAACCTATCCTTAAGATGTTTTGTCTTTGTCAAGTCTCTTATATGAGACATGGTGACAAATTTTTATACATAAAGTAATACACTTATATAAATGTTGAATATTTTATGAAGTATGTTTATCAATTTCAATGGATAAATCATGAATGTGGTCTGTCATATATTCAATCAATTCTACCTACATCTTTTCATTTTTACTCGAATAGGAAACATATGCCAGAAGTATCGGTTTCTCTTGAATTTACTATTTAAATTTGAAAATGGGTTGGGAAAACAAAGAAGAGAAACATAATTGGACGGACCGAGTGGGTTTTGGGTTTTAAAGCAAACCCTATAAGGTAGATTTGGATATAGTATCAAAATCCTATAAGGTTATAGGGTTGTTTAGTAAACTCTATATAGAATCGTCGAGTTTCAGGTTCATATGATCTGTCCAAAATCGACCTAGTTATATATTTTCTTGTCTTAAGAAGGTACATCTTGGGCAAACTAAAACTAATTTCCTTCTCATAAACATGAACTAATCATTTGAAGCTTTGTTACAGTAATCTACGTACATTTGAAAGTGTTTTATCTCTCATGATTTGATTGTCGATGATATTCTCAACCTCTTCCTTTTATCCTCTTCGAGGTGGAACATGTGGAATTGATGGAATATGAATAGTATAATTTGTGTCCTTTAGGCCACATAGGATTTAATAGTCTAAGTACATGATATTGTAAGAAAACTTCAACATTGAATATGCTTCCAAATGATGGAAGCTCCAAAAACATAGGTATTTACAATGATTTCCTACAAAACATTGAAAGGTCGCATTCCATCGTTTCATTATTTTGTACAAGAGCTTGTCCATGAAATAATTCTTATAGCATTAAATAGCAAAGACTTTTCTAAAAATTGCACTTGTTTTTTTATTTTATTTAATATAAAATTAAAAGTATATTTTTCATATCTTTTTTCCTTAAAATTTCATATATTATAACTTTCTAACTTTTTCTTTCCCACTTAGCATTTTCATTGTAATTTTTTAAGATAAAAAGAAAAATATAATTTACTTAAACGTTTTATATCAAACTAAAACAAATATATTACAAATCATTTTTTTTTAATACCAAATTTTAAAAGGATACATGAATGAAACATGCAACCTAATCCAACAAGGGGGAAAAAAAGGAACCATCTAAATACACTGAATATTACATACCCTAGCTTTGGCCATCATTTATTGGTACATCAATGCTGGGCAATGGTCATGGACATATCAACATAGTAATTGATAACCAAAATCACTTAAATCACTAGTAGTATACAAATTCATCCGTTGTATCTTGGTATTAACATTAAGCAAAGTTGTTTCATCATAGATCTCCAGCAAGTGATATCCTAGTCATGGCTTGACTTTCTTTTTTCCATTTTCTTGAAGAAAATATTTCTATGTATGAACCACCTATAACTCCTCTTTGATCTTCCCTACTAATGTAGTTGGATTTGAGGATAAGAGTTTCTCCATCTCTAATCCTCATAGATCTAGATTACGGATAACATGTTAACATTCTACCAATATGGCCAGCCTTATTTCCTACTTCCTTCCTTTTGCCATAGATGGGCATTGAAGAACATATAACACACTCATAATATTCCCATGAATGCAAAAAGATGAATAAAATAAAATATTACGCTGGCATCAATGCATGAGAAGAGAAATGCAATTCAAGTAATCGATAATGATAAGTTAGGGGGCACAACACAAATGGCAAATGCACATCATTATGTGTTTACCAATGTGACTTCATCTTCTGTCATGGTGGAGAAAATTCTCCTTCTCAAGTCATCTACAATGGAAAATGTAAAGATCTATTGAGTCAAAAATGGTATATATTACATATTTCAGCTTTAAAACAAAGCTATCAGTTATTGGTAGACCACTGCAGGGCACATCAACATAGTAATTGACAGCAAAAATCATTTGCATAACATATGGGCAGCAATTTCATCTGTAGCTGTTAGACGTCAACATTAGGCAAAGATGCGCCTTCCTGGATCTGCAACAAGCAACATTCCAGTCATATGTTGACTTGCTTTTTTCATTTTTAAGAGAACAACTTCTTTTATGGGTATAAATATACCTGGAGAGGGTTCCTTAGTAAAAGCATGATTCTGGCAACTGCTCTGCAACCAAAAGGTAGAATAATCCCATGACTCCTGTGTGAAGTTCTCTGCTACTGTAGTTGGACTCAAGAACAAGAGTTTCCCCGTCACTGATCCTCACAGATCCAGGTTGAGGATAACATGTTGACATTCCAACAATATAACCAGCCTCATTTCCTGCTTCCTTGCCTTTACCATAACTTGGCATTGAGGAACATATAACCCGCCCATCCTGATTTTATGAATGCCAAGAGATTACTAAAAGAGATGCATATGCTAGCATTGATGCAAGAGATGAAAAATGCTATTTAAGTGATTGAGTCCTGTACTATGCACTCAGAATGACTTCCACATTGGTCACGAGTCAAAAAGCTGTTTTTTAGGGGTAATTTGCAACAGGAAAAGTAGAGGCATTGGGCTATAAATGGACATTGAAATTTAATGAATGCTAGACATCAATTTAGTTTCAGACAAATGTTCATGATGTAACTTCCAAATGAGCCTCTACATTGGGCAATAGATACAACTACTCTCTACCTTTATGCAGAAATTGTACCTATGTGGTTAAGAAATGTCAACTACTGTTAGAAATGGACAACCAGCATGCAAACCAGGAACAATAAAAATGGAACTTATCGCAAGACTATTAAGAGAAGTA
This sequence comes from Combretum micranthum, assembly GCA_024138025.1. Classification (NCBI taxonomy): domain Eukaryota; kingdom Viridiplantae; phylum Streptophyta; class Magnoliopsida; order Myrtales; family Combretaceae; genus Combretum; species Combretum micranthum. Next base: position 74,214 of record JAMXBD010003328.1, read on the forward strand.
GATAGATACAAGAGAATGGGCTATGATGAGGTGGTTAGAATTAAAATGCAGTGATCCCCAATGATGCTGTCCCTAAGTGACCAAGAGATTGGATGTGAACCGAAGATGATTAAGATTGAGTAGCTGAAAGACTAATGATTCATAACTCAAATTCCAATTTCTGGACCTATAAAGTTTAAAACAAATTGTTCCTGCAATCTTTGATGCATCTAAATTTAGCATGTATGATAATTGGGCAAATTGCAAAAAAAAAAAGAATGGCACTGTTGAAAATAAAGAATAAAATGGAAAAGAGCAGGTCATGAAAAAGAAAAAGTGTCTAGGAATAACCTCGCCATAAATTCTTGAACCAATACCACCTGAGTGCTGATGAGCAACACCATAGATGACATAACCACCATCAGGCATGGTGAGACTTGTTCTTTTTACGTCTACGCACAATTTATTGGACTTGATAGATTTGTCACAGATTTCAATTTCATATTCAACCTGCATTAAAGGTACTTCTTAAATAAATCTCAAATTCATTAAAAGTGGTGCAACGCTGTTATCATAATCTATATAATTTTATCTCCCTTATACTTTCTATGATCTGCCTATCGCAAAATTTATAATACATCACAGCGACACTTTTCATGACTACATTATACAGCACAAATGAAGTGAGAATTTTTAATAACCTACAGTCGGTGAATGAGAATTTAGAATAAAAATCCATTCAATAGAAAATCATGAGAAAATCTCAGCATAAGTTTTAATACTCCCAGTGGATATCATTCACATCTGAATAGAGCAAGTTAAGAAGAGCTGAAACTTCTAAAGCTTCTAAAACTTCTATGCAATGAGTTGACATCCAGAAACGCTCCCATGAAAGTAAAGAAATCAACGAGCAAAAATAACTTATTTATTCTGTTAAGACAAGCAGGGATTAGTTTCCTTCATCATGCTACAAGCCAACATAGGTAGCATAAAAATATATGCATAAATGCAGTTAATGCATATCAAGATAAAGTTCAAAGGTAGTCTCTTTTTATCTGTCAAAAGCTAAAAAACTAATAATTTTAACTTGGTAAAGTTACTTACTCGGCAATCATGCTCCTCACCAAAATCTGTTGACTTAGTAAGTTGCTTTCCCGAATCAGTGACATCAAGGATGTAAACCTTCACAGGGATGATTGAGTCATCCCAATCAAGCCATGAAACAGTGTATTTCAAGTAGAGATTTCTCCTGATACTTTGAAAGCCTTCTTTTAGCTTGCACTGGGTCTGATCATAGCAGCACAACAGACCTCCTTTATAATCTTCCCTTACAGGCCTGCCATATTCATCTACGGTAACATTATACAGGTCACATCTGCATTCAGTGCATCCTAAAGTATCCTCTACACCTCGTGTATCAATTGCATGAACATTAAGCATCCATTTCTCCAGATATCCTTCAGAAATATCATCAGGATTGCCAACTTCAATTCCAAAAGGATCCGGAACATAGGTAGCAGTTCTCCTAGTCTCAGAACCGAGGCCGAAGTATTGTCCAAGAACATCCCTTTGGCATATTCCATCATTTCTTGCGAAAACATATTGCTTTCTATCATGAGAGGATGGTGCATCCTTACTCTGGTAGTACCTTGCTACCACCCAGTGGTGGAGGTAAGTTTCATGAAGAGGAATCGGATTCCCATCCTCATCAACTACTTCTGCATCGAAGCTCTTGAGAGCTATATGACCTGTGGGGAAGTCAATGCCATAATAGTACTTGTTTTCTACAGAACCACATCCCAGCACGAACATAGGTGACAGGAAAGTAGCTGTTTTTAGGGCATTTTCTTTTTTCGGAACAGTCCTACAGTATGCTCCTCTTGGCTCCAGCAGCAATGATAACACTGCCAGTGCTAGTACTGGCCAATGTTTACGAAGAAGCAACATTTTTTCTGCAAGAAATCATTAGTTTGTCAAAATGAAAACAGATTGAGAAAAGCATTTCATATCAAGGGAAACAAAAATGGAATTAAAGCCAATATAAGGCACATCTTTATGTCAGACCTTTCAACTTACTCTCTGTTACAAAACACTATCCTTAAATCCATTAACATCTTCTTTGGTTCCATCAAATAGTGTCCCAACGACTGGTTCGACCTTAAGGAATCTTATCCTTCCGTTGATTATTATAATTCTCAAGGAATGATACACTAAATCGAACTATAATTTCAGTCTATGCAACTCATCAAGTTTCATTGACAATAATAGAAACTATATTACATGAAATCCTATTCCACGCAACAGGGCTTTTATATATATATATATATTCCAATTAATTCCATATTGCTACTGAGTAGAGGAAGCATATCAAGAAGATCCATAGAGTGTGTGTATCTATATATATTCTTTCCTCCAAAGTTCATATTACCATAAACATACAACAGAATTAAAAAAAACAAGAACAAGAACAAGAAGAAAGAAAGAGAAATAGTTCAGTCATGAAAGAATCAATAGAACTATTGAAGACATACGATGTAAGTTTCCCACCCAGAATTATTTATTTAGAAGACTAACTCAAGACACTGTCTACTCTCTCTTTCCCAACTCTTCATAAAAAAAAAAATTCATGCAAAACTGCATATAATGGAAAGGGCAGGAAAATTCCAAGGTACAGTAACTTCTGTTTGACAAATAATCAAATTTCCCAGAAATTTTTTCCGATTCCATAAATTTAATCAAGAACCCCTGAAATTTCCTTCCAAAAACACGGGTGATTAAGTAGGACTTTCCTGGAGTTTTTTCCTGGTAAATCATGCAACAAAACTATCTCTGCAGTGTGGTGTCTTGTTCTAACAATAGACTGATTTCTTCTTCACCAACCCTCCCGCCCATTCTTTCTTCGTGCAAATTATGGAGTCCAAATGAAAATTATAATTTCTAAGCACGTACGATGGAACAATATGTTTGCTTACCTTGTGCTCGTGTCTGAAAGAAGTTACCTTGATGAACTATCCGCAACAAACCGGCAGTCAATGGTTAAACAAGAATTTAGAAATAAATAGATCAGCAAGTTCGTGGAAATGTGTGCCATACAAAATTTACGCGTGCCCTTCTAAGAATATACGGTGTGCTGAGGCTAGTGCTTACGTTTTTGCGAAAGATGTCAAAAACCTTTTGTCAGATTGATAGTTGACTAAAACAGCACGACACATTAAAATACAATTGCAGAGCTTCTCTTCTTTTTTATTTTTTTTTTCAACTACAATAATAAAAAAAATTCGAATATGCGGCACCTCAGTATAATAATTTAATTATAAGATCATTAATAATAATTATATATTTCAAAATAATAAAAATATAATAAAACAAATAGAACAATTATAAGGTTGAAGCATTCAGATAAACTACACACCACATGGAAAACATAAAACATGAACTAGCTTATTAACATGAATTGTCGGGCAAGCAACACTTTTTATTCAAAGATTTATTAATAGTAAAATAATTCCACCGTAAAATTATATTTTTATGTAACATATATGAGTAAAAAGTTATAAAAAAATGATAAATATAAGCCAATACATTCTACTATAACAAGTTCAATCATGTTAGAATAAAAAATTTTATAATTTTATCCTGTTGTTAAAGAAACCGGTTTTAGCAGCTAATAAATAAATAAATAATCCGGTTTTATACCAAAAATTCATATACAAATAATGATATTATTATATTTATATATTACTTACTAACTAAACTGTTCCATTAATTAATATCTATTCTTTTCGTTCTTAGAGATTTTTTCTTTTTCAACGGTGGATAAAAGTCGTGGAAAATAGCGAACACATAATTTATTGCTCTAGCAAGGAAATCGGCCATGAGACTTAACGACGGGAAAATCATGACAAACCAAGAAAGAGAGAATAATTTTAAATCTCGTCTTGTCTTGCTTGTTTTTATTTTATTTTATTTTTTTCCTCCCACATTGCCTTTGGTATTATTAGAAATCATCGCCTCCAGCTTGATCTTATTGATAATGCTTATAAAACTTAAGGTAGATAGATACGCTTGTTCATATTTTATAAAAAATTTTATATCTATATATTATTAATACTTATATGTATATACTATTAATCAATCCACCAATATCCAATAGCATTAAATTTTTTCTTTTTGTTTTTCATGAGGATTTAAAAATTACATGCACGTAATCCTAGGCAAGAAATTGTAATTTGTAATTTGATGGTCGTATTGGACCATCAGGCATCAGGTCACCGTCGCATTTCATTGGCATCCATACACGAGAAGTTATTGGCGTTTGTACTCCATGGGAAACTGTTCTATTTGTCCCATTCTTTGAAACTATTTTATTTTATTGATTCAATTTTCAAGAGGAACACGGCACCTTCTGATCCATAGGAATGCGATATCTTGGACTGTATACATTATTGTATAAGGGTAGAGATATGGACAGAGGTTTCACATTGAAAGTTCTCGCATAAGCTTGTTTTAGCAGAATTCTCGGTTTATATATCATCATCTAATTGTAATCCGCAAATAATAACAATTAATCGGATGTTTGGAAGGAAAATAAATAAATAAAAGAAGAAGAAGAAGAAGAGAAAGATACAAAAGGTTCATAATTATTGAAAATTTTTCAAATTTTACAATCAAAATACGATCCTTTTTAAATGCGAAATGGAGTTCTAAAAAACAAAAATTCTAAAGTTTTGGACTTCTTTCCTTCACCATAAAAGGTTTTGGACTGGCTTTTATATTTTAATATTTTTATCTTTAATATAAAAGTATGTAAACCTTGAATATGACAATAATATATTTATTTATTTATTTTTGTCATTACAATACAAAAAAAAAACCATTAATATGTGACAATAATTATTCAAACCTACTTTTTTACTTGATCATCAACTTCATGAAATATAATATAGATGTTGGACTTCTTCTATCTCTGTTAAGCCAATATTGAGCTAAAGAAATAGTATGGGGTTAAAATTTATAAATAATTTGATGGTTTCACATTGGAAAAAAAGGTGCTTGATGAAGTCACACGGACAAGTAGTATAAATTTATTACAAAATTTATGTGTTTATATACTTGGAATATCCTAATCAAATAAGCGATAAGACAATAACGGTGTAAGAGACAATGCAATGTACTAAACTAGTACAAGGCAGAAGATTAGATGAAGTTATCATAGAAGGTGAAATTGATCGACTAAATGCTCTATCCGATCAACCAAGTGGCACAATCGAGTCGACTTTGCTGTGGATTCAGTTAGTCAAGAACTTTAGCTCTTAATCTAGCTTACCATGTTATAAGTAGGTCAAGTAAATTCGATCCCTATTAGCTCCTAATCATTAAAGAAGAAGAAGAAGAAGAAGAAGAAACCTAATAAAGTGAAGCTTAACATAAAATAGGATTCTTTACTTATTCGATCCATTAAAACCCTATACAATTGAATTCTATAGGATTATAGAGTCGTATTTGGATATATAGTAAAAACCATATAAGCTTTTAGAATTGAGTTTGGATCCTACAAGATACCGATAGATACTTGACTTGGTACAATAAAAATTAAAATTAAAAAAAAATTATTAAACATTCCTAAGTTAACCTATCCTTAAGATGTTTTGTCTTTGTCAAGTCTCTTATATGAGACATGGTGACAAATTTTTATACATAAAGTAATACATTTATATAAATGTTGAATATTTTATGAAGTATGTTTATCAATTTCAATGGATAAATAATGAATGGTGTGCCATATATCAATCAATTCTACCTACTTTTTCATTTTTACTCGAATAGGAAACATATGCCAAAAGTATCAATTTCTCTTGAATTTATTATTTAAATTTGAAAATGGGTTGGGAAAACAAAAAGAAGAGATAATTGGGTGGTGAGTAGGTTTTGGGTTTTAAAGCAAACCTATAAGGTGGATTTTGATATAGTATCAAATTCCTATAAGGTTAGAGGGTCGAGTTTGGTTTAGTAAACTCTATATAGAATAACACATCGAGTTTCAGGTTCATATGATCCGTCCAAAATTCGACCTAGTTATATCTAGTGTTTTCTTGTCTTAAGAAGGTACATCTTGGGTAAACTAAAACTAATTTCCCCCTCATAAACACATGAACTAATCATTTGAAGCTTTGTTACGGTACATTTGAAAGTGTTGTTATCTCTCGTGATTTGATTGTCAATGATATTCTCAACCTCTTCCTTTTATCCTCTTAGCAGTGGAACATGTGGAATTGATGGAATATGAATAGTATAAATTGTGTTCTTTAGCCTACATAGGATTTAATAGTCTAAGTACATGATATTCTAAGAAAATTTCAACATTGAATATGCTTCCAAATGATGGAAGCTCCAAAACATAGGTACTTACAATGATTTCCTACAAAACATTAAAAAGTCACATTCCATCGTTTCATTATTTTGTACAAAAGCTTGTCCATGAAATAATTCTTATAGAATTAAATAGCTAAGACTTTTCTAAAAATTGCACTTGTTTTTTTATTTTATTTAATATAAAATTAAAAGTATATTTTTCATATCTTTTTTCCGTAAAATTTCATATATTATAACTTTCTAACTTTTTCTTTCCCACTTAGCATTTTCATTATAATTTTTTAAGGTAAAAAGAAAAATATAATTTACTTAAATATTTATATATCAAACTAAAACAAATATATTACAAAGCACTTTGTTTTAATACCAAATTTTAAAAGGATACATGAATGAAACATGCAACCTAATCCATACAAGGGGAAGGAAAAAGGAACCATCTAAATACACTAAATATTACATACCTTAGTTTTGGCCATCATTTATTGGTAAATCAATGCTGGGCAATGGTCATGGACATATCAACATAGTAATTTATAGCCAAAATCACTTAAATCACAAGTAGTATACAAATTCATCCGTTGTATCTTGGTATTAACATTAAGCAAAGTTACTTCATCCTAGATCTCTAGCAAGTGATATCCTAGTCATGGCTTGACTTTCTTTTTTTCATTTTCTTGAAGAAAATATTTCTATGTATGAACCACCTATAACTCCTCTTTGATCTTCCCTACTAATGTAGTTGGATTTGAGGATAAGAGTTTTCCCATCTCTAATCCTCATAGATCTAGATTAAGGATAACATGTTATCATTCTACCAATATGACCGGCCTTATTTCCTACTTCCTTCATTTTGCCATAGATGGGCATTGAAGAACATATAACACACTCGTACTATTCCCATGAATGCAAAAAGATGAATAAAATAAAATATTACGCTGGCATCAATGCATAAGAAGAGAAATGCAATTCAAATAATCGATAATGATAAGTTAGGGGGCATAACACAAACGGCAAATGCACATCATTATGTGTTTACCAATGTGACTTTATCTTCAGTCATGGTAGAGAAAATTCTCCTTCTCAAGTCATCTACGATGGAAAATGTAAAGATCTATTGAGTCAAAAATGGTCTTAGCATCAATTCATTTTCATGCCAATTAAAATAACCTAGACAAATAAATAAATAAAGATGAAGTGTATAAACTGACAGTAAGGAAGTCATTTTACACTTTAATTTCTTATAACTACTTGTAAAACAATGTCCAGTTTTTTTCCTCCTAATAGTTTCCACACCATAGTCTAACGACTTTTCTCTTCCAAAGTTATAAACTTTATAGAATCTTGAAGTATTTTGGCAATTATTCAGGATTGAGGTAGTAGCTTTCAAGATTTTTTTATTTTTGGTTGAAAAATTGGTTCAAAGCTTTGGTGTTCTTGATTTGCAAAGATTATTCAACAAATGTCAAGCAAGTTTCCAAAATTTTAATATAGAATTTTATGTTTAATGTAATGTTTTTATTGGTTTTGGGTTATATTATGTTTTGGAAGACATATAGGTGATAAATTGTTGAAAGTTTGGCATTTAGAATGAAAATAGGATGTTTTGTTCTTGTAACATTGAAAAGACTTCATATAGGCAAACATAGCCTAGAACCCAATGTTTGAGCCCACATTTCATGATGTTATGCTTTTGTTTCAAACATGACTTGAACAAAACTAGAGTTCAAGCCCATGTTACATCAATTATATGTTTGTTACTTAAACATAACTAGTGTTTGAACTTATGTTATGCTTCTATTTGGAACATAGCTTGTAACACGGTCTATGTTCAAACTCATTGTATGCCGTGTTATACTTCTACTTCAAACATGACCTAGAACATAACTCATGTCCCAACATTTGTTATGCTTCTGTTTCGAACATGACTTCTAACGTGGTCATATTCCAACCATTGTTTAGCACAACTTCTCCGAACTTATATTTTTCCTTCTAAAAAGCACTTGAAATTGGTCAACCATTTCCCATAAGATTTAATATTACTCTCATATCTTGAAATCTAATATTATCAAATAATTACTAAATTCTCATTTAAATCAATATCTTACATATCTTTAAAACATCAGTATTAGTGTAAGGGTACGATTTATAGAAATGTGAATTATAGGTAAGTTCGGAAGTGTATACCATTTTAAGTACCTTAATTGTATGGTAACTTGGGTTAGAAGCTTTTAGAATTCAAGAGGAGTCACATTCTAAGTACATGCATATCCTACCTGCTTCTTGTGCTTGCTTAGGATAGAGTCATAAACTGATTAATAAATTAACGATCTAGCTATAATAATTGAATTTGTTTTGTGTGTGGTTATTGTTATCGCAATAACATGATGATCCTGTGTGATGTTGTCTTGGGTAAAGCTACACTTAGAAATTATGCGAATAAATTAGACAGTTAATATGTCATGGTTATTGGGAACTACCCAATATCTAATATATATCTATATGTATATTTATATGTGAATTAGGGTACTAAGCTATCCCTTTTATGTTTGTTAGATTAAATTACGTAGGTAATTAAATGACTATTTGTTGCATGTATAACATGTAATTTCATGTGAGTTTGTTATTGTCTGCTCATGCAAATGTGAGGGTTAGTATAGCATACTAGGCTTCGCCTCATCCCTTTCTCTTTTTAGGTATAAATGATGCTCCTATGGAGATTGATTCGTCTGGATATGACATTATACTTGAGTATGGAGTTAATGCTAATGGAGAGAATTGTCCATCTAACAACTAGATTAGATTGTTGATCTTTTGAAGGCAGAGACTCATGAATTTCATATTACGGTTTAGACATTTGTATACTAGTGTGTTACGATAAGGCATAGACCCTTGAATTGCATATTGGTAGATATTATTAGTTTGATTTGATGGATTCTCTAAGCCATCTAATGTTAGTGCTAGTAAGTATGTGGTTCTTATGTTTATTTATGTAGTGGACTACTATGTATATGTTGATTTGGAGTCAATACAATATATGCATGTTTGGAGCTTTTAGGAATACTAAATGTGGTTTTAGTAGGTTTTGAACCTTAGCATGTCCACAATTAATTGTATATATATGGAAGATGCTAAGTGTTCCTAAGTTTAAGATGTTATTATTGATTAGATACAAATAAGCCCTTTAAACATTTAAAATTTACTCTTAATTCTCCATAATTTTTTTAATAATTAACCATTGAAAAATGTCAAAATCATTTATGATCTATTAATGATGCTTTTAAAATAATAGAGTATGATCTCTCCAAAACATATCTTAACAATAGATTGAGGTTTAGATTTTATTAAAATTTTATTGAGTTGAAGTCATACTTTCAAAGTTGAAAGAGTATACTCACACTTAAGCAATATTTTAAAGATTTTTCTTTCTTTTTTCTTTTGTGTGCGTGTGTGTGTCTAACTTCGAACCTTTTCGGCATGAACTGTATAACTTAGAGAGGTCTTTTTAAATCATCCTTCTAAGTCAATTACATTGACATTGCAACATTCTAATTATCCTTTCTTTTATCCCTTCATTAAGCCCAGAAATGCCAGCTATCGAAATTTTTTAATCTTGCCATTGTTCATTACCTAAATTTACACATGGTAGAAGCTAGTACTCTCTTAATTGCATCATCATCCATAAACCTTTTGCTATCGTATATATAATATCCTACTTTCGAGACATAATAATAACAATGTATGCCATTCTACAATCAATATTTTGAGAACTAAGATAAATAAACCAATAAACATAGAGGGTGTAGGAAGGATAAGGAGATTAAGAATGATGTAGATAGAGACTTTTAGCATCAGAAAGACAAATCCAATTGTGTGGACATAAAGATGTCACGATGAGCTAAAGTTGGTGTTATTCTTAGGAAAGAATCAAGGGCTACTACATACATTTGTCTCAAATATGAGCTATTATGCATATATTTAAAAACCTAAGAAAAAGGATGGCACATGATAATATATCATTATCAATATTGATAAGAACTTTATTATTTTATTTGTATGCATAATATATATATGGTAAATTATATAAAGAAGTATCAACATTTAAGGATAATTCAATTTAAAGTATCAACATTTCAAGTAGTTAAAATAAAGAATCAATGTTTCCCTAAATAAGTAAAACAAGATATTAATAATTAACTATCAAGGAAAATTAAAAAAACCTAATTGAAAACTTATCTAAATGTTAATGCCTTAAATGAACTTTGCGAAACATTGATATATCATTTAACCACTCGAAATGTTTCTACCTTAAATGAACTTATCTCCAAACGTTGATACTTTAATTGGATAATCATTTAATGATTATCCAATTCCTCTATATTGTGACAATGAGTCTGCTTTGTTGATTGCTCACAATCCTTACCTGCATGGATGCACGAAGCATATTGATATTGATGCACATTTTATCTGTCATCATGTCACCACTGGTTTTTAAAGCCTCTTCAAATTTGTTCTACTGATCAATTGATAGACCTTCTCACTAAACTCTCTTCAACATATTAACTTTAACTTTTTAAGTCCATATATGGCTACTTTATTTATTCCACGTGTTTTTCAACGAGTGGTCGACATGTTTTCTTTTATTTGTCTAGTTTTTAGTTTTAATTAGTTAGTTTTAGTCATTTTTTCCTCTTATGTATAAATACACTTCTGTTAATGAAATAATTAAATTACTCCTTTATTTCCTTTTCTTCTGAAGCTTCTTTAACTCTCCAATGGAGAAAATACAACTACTTCAGTTTCACAACACACTAATCCCATGTCAAATCAATTCTAGTTGGGGATTTTTTTATTAAGAGGATAAAAATATTCCTTGTAAGTGTCGATAACTTAAAGCGTTATAATATTATATGTAATCAGATGTCTTATTTTTAAATGCATTTCATTAACTTATTAACATATAAAATTTTTATAAGCTGTAAATATAAAAATATAATTATTCATAGATTACGGGTTTTTACATAAGGAATTGAATGGATGGGTATTCTATGAGCAAATTCGTGTTCCTCATATTTTAACCATGATTGCGGTACAATTATTGAAGAATGTATTTCATTTATTTATTTGGGTGAATAAAGTAAAAATGACTGGAATTGAGTAAGTTCATGAAGATGCAAATGTTCATATTAAAAGAAAGAATCAAATTCCTCCAAAAAGAATGTCGGTTTTAAGTTTTAACTTTCATGGATAAAAGAGCTGTGCCATCATCCTCCCATTAATTGCAGATCCGATTTTTCCAAGAACCTTCCTCATTCACACATTAAAGTTAATTTCAAGCTACGAAGAGAGATAATATCTCTTTCGCTTCCACTAGGGAATAAGCTTATGAGTCGACATAAAAAATCATGTTCCATATGAATAAGTTCTTGAACTCCATGATGCCCTGTTGTGTTAAGTTTTTCTAACTCTAGCCAGACGTTTCACGGTTCTGGTTGTTTACAAGTCGACATAAAAATCATATTCTATATGAACAAGTTCTTGAACTCATGATGCCCTATTGTTTTAGTTTTTTCTAACTATAGCCAAACGTTTCGTGGTTCTGGTTCAAGTCCAAAACCGTGATCCAAACTGTCAGGTTCAAATCGTGATCCAAACCGCTGAGTCCGATTCTACTTTTTATGGACTCGGAACCGTCTTGTCTACAGTAGGGGATAGTACGAACCGTAGACCTGCCGGTTCACAGGACAGGTCCTAAGGTTCCAAGCCGTTACGAAATTTTTTTTAAACCACTATAAATTTTTATTTACCCAATATAAATACAATGTATGAAAAAAAAAACTTATTATATTATACTTATTTCTTAAGGAAAAATTCTTAATTAGTCACTAATTTTTTTCTTTTAGTAAAATGGTTCAAACCCCCTGGTTTGGCGGATCCGACATAGCGAACTGGCAAGGACCTGCCACCTCAGCGAGTGTAGCTGCCAGCTCAGAACCTTCTCGTTCTCCCTCCTAAACCGTCGTTGGTAGTCCAGGTCGGGTCTCGGTTCGGACTCGACCTTGGGAGAAGTCTAACTCTAGCTACTATATTTAATATTTTAGCGAAATGTTAATGGAATGGGCGGTTCTATTTTTAATTGGATTAATTGAGGGTCAATGTTTCAAATGGTTTAAAAGAGATGTGTTAACAGGAAAAATATTAATTATAACTCAGAAGATCTGTTATATCATGATACGTGTCATTGGAGATCTCAATTAATCCAATTTTCCAACATTGAGACCTTTTTTAATCATTGGAAACATTGAAACCTTAAATGAATTTTACTCCCTAACATTAGCACTTTCCAGTATAATTTACACTATATAAAATCATCAAATTATATGAATCACACATTTATTATATGTATATTGGAAGAATAAGTTCTTCTCTATCCACATTCATAAATTACTTACCGCTCAAGAATTACATATTTACAAAAGAGCAATTATATATTTAAAAAAGAGAGAAAGAGATAGAGTTTCTTGATAGGAAACCAAATAGCGAGGTTTATCATATTCTATTTTTTTAAGAAGTGTATAATTAATATTAAAAAATATAAAAACTTTCTTTTTTTTTGGATAATTAAAAGTTTCTTTTGATTTTTAATAAATGATGTTTTAGATTAGTAGAATACCTGTACTTGGATTTAAATTTTATTAATTTCCTTAATTTACAAATTAATAGTTGAAATTGTCTAAATTCTTAAATATATCAAGGCTTTGTTTAATTCGTTGGTGTGCCACATTTTGGTTTTAACTGTTTGTCAAGAAATGAATACAAATGAAAAATAGATATTTTTAACTATAAATAAATCAAATGATTAGATAGAAATATAGATGAAAATAAGATAATTCAAACAAACCATATTTATTAATTAATGTTAATCATTAATTATATTACGATTTTCAAGAAATAAATTATAAAAAGAAGGTAAATAGAAAATTCCATATTCTATGCGTTTACCAAATCGGTCTGCTTTACTAGTGGAGGACTGGCAGATCTAATAATTTTCAAATCGTTCCTTTTCGAGTTCACTTTTCATGTATCCACTTTTGCCACCTGGCACATATTCAAAATAATGATATAAATAGGGAAAAAAAATCATAATACAATAGATCTTTTCTCATGTCCAGTGCCTCAAATCTAAGGCAATGCCATTATAGGATCTATTTGAATAGTTTATTTTTCATTTGTATTTATATCTTTTTTTAAAATGATATGTGTAAATATATTGATTTATATATATTTTTTATATATATTTAATCTTTTGATGAGAACTGCTAATTTTTTTATCTATATTTATTTATTGATAAATAATTTATTAAAAAAATTAAAAAAAGTATCTATATCTTAAAAAAAAAAGCCAAACAAACAGACCGATAATTCAACTTTTTAGTAAAGAATAAGAATAACATCAATAAGAGATTCTTAATATTTGGAACATGTAATTTTTCAAAACATGCTCAAAACCTTTTTTTCTAACTTCAAAAGTCGCACTACAGTCAACAGCATAGGACCATGATTCATGAGTTTGTTGAAATTTTTGCAACTACAAAAATATAAGTGTTTCAACCTATTCGTACCATGTGGACACATTTAATAGACCACGTGGGGAAATAACAGATTGCATTTTTAATTTACAATCGATTTCTTCATTGAGCCGTTGATTTTTTTTTTTTATATTTTTTGGTTTCCAACTAGAAATCCTATCTGTGTTAGGAAATGGGTTTAATTCCAAATCGATCGGCTTGATTTACATCACTAGATTTGGTCTTTCCAAGGAGTAATTTCACCGTGAATTTCAATCAGGTATATATTGCATTTAAAAAAAAAAAAACAATTCTTCTATATGCTTTCTTTGTTCTTTACAAATTTGAGGAAACTTTATGTTAGCGGAATAAGAAGTCAATCATGATCACATGAAAATTTTGATTATTAAATGACAAGATTTGTTAGAAACAAAAACCTAATGGCTAATGGACGCCAATCATACATAACGAAAAGTGATCAATACCTAAAATATTTAAAAATGTTAAAGTTAATGAACACACTAACTATAATTAATAGTTTATTTTGTAACTATCATAGGAAAAATATTTTTTTAATTTTTTTATTTTTTCAGTGCCTTAAAAGTTGCAAATCAACTCACTACTATAAAAATAAATAACACTATGGCATTTGAAGTTTAATAATATAGTTTCCATCTGATGTAGTAAACCAATGTTTGAAGACTTATAAACATCTTTCATTTGCTAAGTCCAAATGTTTATATAATAAAAAAGCATTAATTGAATCCTTCCATTAAGAAAAAGATTGAATTAATTAATAATACATGCTATGGACCTTTGAAATTAAGTAGATTGGCACTTCTACTCTCTGACCATAGCAATAGCTCAATAAAATTTATAAATCCATCCTACTCTTATAGTAACTATATATACATATATATGTATGTCTCTTCCAGTAACTATACTAAGCGCTTTTCACATGGACTCAAATAGATGATTTCTTCTGTGATTGAAACAAGCCCGTTTAAGAATATACTAAAAAAATTATGAAATTGAGTGTTTTTGGGCACTTACTTTCCATGAACTTTGACTTGTTTTTAGCTAATTATTGGTCAAACCCTGAGATTTGATAGAGGGTGCACTACATTAGTACACTCAGGCACAGAATATAGTAACCAAATAGGATAAACATTTGGGCCTATATTCAAATAGGGGAATGGCGTTTTTGTTGATTTAAGAAAAATGATTGATAGAAAGTATAGGGTTAGGCTTGTATATTGTTTCACCTTTTAACAGCCAAAGCTATTACAATTAACCATCTCAACTTTCTTGGACTAAGTTTAGATCGTATGCGAATAAGATTTCTACTCTCTAGTATGGGGAATAAAAAATTCCATGATTTGCCAGAAAATTTTGTGGATTGTTATAAAAACTATGTCAAGGATAATTGCTCTAACTTAAGAGCGCTTATCATGGAAATTTCTTTATAGCTAAAATCACAATCAAGTGGACAGCTCTACTATTTGACAGCAAAAAAGAATATAGAGATTATCCAAGTTTAAAAGTATAAGTTAAGAGGATTGTTCTACTACATCTACATGTTATATATGTTTAAAATCTTTTAATTGTGAACCAAAAAGTTCAAAGTAAATTCAAATTTGTCATCATTGCTTTAGTTAATTATAAAAAAAAAATTAATGTTATATAAAGTAGTTAATTAATGTTCTAGAAACCCTTGCAAATAAGATATCAATGTTTTAAATAGTTAAGAAAAATAATTATTTTTTTATTAGTATTACAAATGAAAGTTATTGTATCTTCAGTCAATGGTATTATGCCAATATAATTTATAATGGCATAATAATGTTTCCTTTTTTATGGTGTTAATCTTTCTTTTTAATCCCTAAAACATTAATTTCTATTTAAACTTACTCTTAAACTTTGATGTCCTTCCACATAATTTATTCTTCGACTTATTAAGGCTCACGTAATCTTAAAATGGTTTTTGTAACCTGTCACACATACATTTCCTGTCGAATGTTGGCAGCATAAAAGTTCTATGCACTTTTAGATACAAATTGATGATGCAACGAGAACACATGGGCGGTGGTTCTGAACTTACCCGAGCTGGAATCGGTAGCACCGTTTCCAGTTTTGAAAAATGGAAAACCGAAATTGGAATCGGAATCAGAGGAACTAATTTGGGTCGGTTCCACATCCGATTCTAGAACCAAAGAATCGTTGCAGTTAGTTTATTTCTTTTTTGGAAAGAAAAAGAAAAATAAATACTTTTACATAGCAATAACTCTCATATACAATAATTATTAGAAATAATTTGACATTATATGAAAAAAAAGTTAAATAAATGTTTTATTAATACAAACATTTTTATTAGAGTTTGAGTCACAAATAGTTCTATTACAAATATTATACTATGAATGTTTAAGTTTAATTTGAATCCATTTTCTAGTTCTATGTGTCATGATTTCCTTTTTTTTTTTCATTTTTTTTTCTTTTTGGGAAGTAGGGTAGAACCACCAGTTCGACCAATTCTTGGCCATGGACTTGGCGGTTTCACCCCAGTTCCGGTATCGGATGAGCCAATTTGGTTCCGATTCTAGAACCGTCAGTGGTAGTTCCAGTCTGGTTCTCAGCTTGGAACCAAACCGTACCTATGTCGGACCGCATATCATCTTATTCTACACTATTCGTCCCATAACTTTTATATATCCAAACAGATAAACTTTGGAGCTTATTTCATGCTTAATCATCTTTAAAAATAAATTACGTAAATACAATTTATACAAAAAATTCACCAATACACCATTGCTATATTACATATATAGTCTTTTTTTTTGTGTATCGCAAGTAGTATATATCTATATTAATATTATATATATATCACACATTGGACGTGCGATACATATACGAATTTGTATCTCATATTCATGTGCGATACAGGTCTTTTTACGACTTTTGCACAATACTACCACTGTATCTCTTTTCCAACATGCGATGTTTGTAGAAACTTTTGTATCTTTTTCTCAACATGTGATATAGATGTGATAATTTGATAATTTTTTTCTACAATTTGTATATTAGTAATTTTCTTTTATAAAAATGATAGACATGTCTTTCATCCTAAACTGGTACTAAAAGTATTAATTTGGATTCCTTCGTCCGAAAGCATGAATAGGAATAAAGAAACGAAGAATCTCCGAAAACTTACGAAGTATTTATGCTATCCTGAAACTTAATGATATAGTTATAAACAACTGGATATTATATAATTTGAAATATAATCGAACCATAAAAACATCCTGTACATCCTCATCCTCATATCAATAATGGAAGTGTAAAGAGGAATTGTAAAGTGTAATCCGTAGTTACGTATAAGACGATTAGATTTTTCAGAGACGTCATAAGAAGGGGCAAATTATTCCTTCTTTTTCTCATTCGCAAACTCAAATACAAATATATTTTATGGAAAATAAAGATTTTCATATAATAAAAGATATATTTCCTCGTCACAAACTAATCTACCAAGAATATTGAGTACATAAATGTCTATATATGTATATATGTGGAGGTATTTTAAAGAACTCACATATATAAATATATATATTCTTAATGGAAGTAGATATCATCAAGAAACCATTACATATATCATATATGTACATGTATATATATTATTTACAGACAAACCCAATTCTTCCAAAGTGTAAACATGAATTAAAAACTAATTTAACTATCATTGTGCATTTATTAGAAAAATAAAAATCATGATGAAATAAAATTTATTTTTTAAAACACGAAATAAGCGTTCATATATAATTATAATAAAAACTTTAATGTAGATTGATATCTTGTAGGATTTTCGAATCTTTTAGGGTTTATATAGATATATAAATATATCTTTTTTTTTTTTGTTTCTTTAAGGGAAGAATTCAAGACTTTCTATCAATAATAGATATAAATTCTTGTAGTTCTAATTCTTTTACAATTTCTTTGCAATTTTTCAATCAGGCATGTTGCGTGAAGTGGTATTAGAGCAAAAGGGAATCTTGACTCATTATTAATGTTGCAAGAATGAAAATATCATTGGCAGCATTAACTTGATTTGATCATTTATGTTGGCAGCTGTGAAATATCATCAACATAGGCATAATAAAAACTTTAAAACTTCCGGTGGAGCCACACACAAACTCTTACGCATTGGATGGATTAAAGCCGCAGAGAAGATTTAGGTGAATGAGTGATGTAAGGTACTCTTCTCTATATGTCACTATAGATATGAGACCTAATTCCGTTCCAAACTCAAGGTAGATTTTATTTTTGTTGGGAGAGAATAATGTAGATTTAATATCTTTTTAAACAAGATTTGGCATGCATCTTGTAGAATTTTCTTTAGGATTCTTTTAGGGAAGAATTTAAGACTTTCTATTAATAAAAGACATAACATATTTGAGTTTAAATTCTTTTCTAATTTCTTTGCAATTCTTCAATTGCACACGTTGCATTAAACTTCTCAAAGTATTAACAAAATATTATGATATAGACCTGCTTGTTTTAAAGAAAATATAAAAATGTAGCTTGGCAAAATTGAATTGGATAGTAGAATCATTGCGTTCCTCAATATTGATGTTTCGCAGTGATTCCGCTATACAATTCGATGTCCCAAACTAGACTATTTAGGAATGAACACATAACTCTTCACTCTTATTTATAATCAAATGTAGAAAATAAATATAAGAAATTCTTTTAAACATATATAGGATTGGTTAGAATATGCTCCAAATCTATCTAAATCTAGCCAACCTAAGCTAAAGTTGATTTATGTAGATCAAAATCTAGGAAATTAACGGTATTAAGATAAAGAACATAGAAAGTAAGTAGTTGGAATAAAATAGTTTTAAAACTTATAACCATCTGGCTATTTACGAAAGGAGCTTTCATGAATTCAATGATTTTTGAAATTAGAAATTCAGAATTATAATTTTTTAGGTGAGTATTATAACGCTTATTTATTATTGTGTGTGCTAAAATAGATCAAATTTGCTTAATGGATATTTGAACTAATGAATTATTCTGTTGGTTATGCTTGTCCAATGACGAGCTAAGGTTCGGGCATTATGGATTGCGGTGTCAATGGTTATTCACTAACATTTAAATATTATAATAATTAATATAGGTTGTATTACAATCTTTAATCGTTATTTTGCATTGTGGTATAATCCATACAATTGTTATTACGAGTTACGGTCTAATCGAATCTGCATAACTGTTATATCTTTGGTTGCGGTCTTATAGTGATTACCTAGATATGGCAAGGTTCTTGAACCTAACCAAACCAAAATTAGGAACTGTCTTCCATGATTTTGGTTCGGTGTTAGTTTTGGAACCACGGAACCGCTTTTTTTTTTTCCAGATAAAAAAAATTTTTTAAACTCAAAATAATTATTTAGTCTAAAAGGCTTAAATTATTAAACCAAATTAAAAAGAAAAATTTAGATAGCATATTTATTTATGTAAACACATCAAATATCAACTATATTTAATAATATAAGATTGCAAAATACTTTAGAGGGTAAAGAAAATTACAATATAAAAAATAGTCTAATATTATTAAGGAAATGAATTTTACTTTTATGAGAAGTTTATATAAACTAATTATATATGATTTTAAGTTATATTTATTTGTGTTGTTGATAATAACACTTAAATATTGTGATTTGATAATAAATTTTATAATTCATATGAAATAGTTTAAACACTAATAATTATATATTTGGAATTATTTTTTAAAATATTTTCTCTTTTTTTTTTCTACGGAACTAGTTGGAATCATCGGTTCTACAGGTTTTAGGCCAAATAATCACCTAAGAATCAAAGAATTGGCTAATCGGCTTGATTCTGGTCCGGTTCCTGATTCAAAACCATACTATACCCATTTCTATCATTACCAATATTATGGGTTGTAGGACAACTATTATCAATAATGTCTTACGGGGTTGCAGTTTATTATTCTTGTAATAGTTGAATCAAAGTTGTTTGAATTCTAGCTGTTAGAATTCTGTGTTGTTTGTGAAAAGATCCAAATATTAATCATAAGAAATCAAAATCAAATAAAGTCAATAAAAAGATATTGGGTTCACGTACGGATCTAAACTGCAAAATTTTCAAAATTCCTAAACTAGCCCTAAATTGAATACCTAAATTTTGGTAATTAAAAAACAATTCAAATGTCGAAGTAAATTAAATTGTAATTTAATAATAGTTCTCTAAATGGAAATTCTACAAGAAAAAAAGTAAAACAATACAAGTAGAGCCTTTCTTTTTGGAAAACTACAATTTTGTCCTTAACCGGGGTTCTAGGTTGAATTAGAACTTGAAATTTAATTAAAATAGATAAAATGAATTTATTTGAGAAAATAAATCATAATTTACACCAAAGATGTATAACAAGTCATAAACTAATTTAAAAAAAATGAATAGCATAGGTGGCACCATGAAACAAAAAGAAGAAAACTCTAGACCTTCACATCCTTAAAATTCGGGTGGCTGCCCCTACCCCCTTTTTTCTCCCTCTTATCATCTCCTTTTGATAGGATCCAAAGGGCATAAACGTAGAAGATCAAAAAGCTATCAAAGTTGGATTGCATACCTATACGCCGTATGTACGCTACTGGCCTAAAGGCCTACACTGCCGGCGTACAAACAAAAGCAATCCAGCCTTCTGCCAGCTTTCATTGAAGGTTCGTTGACCTTCATTGCAGATCTGTGCACTGCCACCAATGCTGCTAGCTTTCTCAAGTATGCTACCAGTGTAGGGTATTTAAGTCGCCAGCGGATAGCTAGCTTACAAAGCGACCAGAAGCGTACATAATAGAAAACTCTAAAGTCATTGTGTAAGCCATTGACTTTTATCATTTATGGCGTTGGCCTTCTAGCTTACACCACTGGCCTTCCCTATTACAAAAACTGATAGTTCGTAATTTTTTTTCTTGTTTAGTTTAAAGGTCGCTAGCTTATATTATTCGACGATTATGTTTCTTATTATGACCTTTAGGTTTCTTTTAAGCTTATATATATTGCTCTTTGCTTTGTTATGAACGTATGAGTTGAGCGAATACATTTTCTTGAGAGTTTCTTTCTAAGGTGAGAACTCTCTTGTGGTTCTTGTGAAAAGAACTATTCTTTGATAGTTTTGGTTCTAGTTAACAAGGATTAATTAGGGTCAAGCTTCATTGTTGATAGCTGTGGTTTCAAGCGATGAATTTGTTTAGGGTCAGGTTACGATTGGATATTGATAACTGTGGTTTCAATTGGGTCCAATTGCTTATTTGCTTGTTTCAAGACAATCCTAAGGTTT
This sequence comes from Combretum micranthum, assembly GCA_024138025.1. Taxonomy (NCBI): domain Eukaryota; kingdom Viridiplantae; phylum Streptophyta; class Magnoliopsida; order Myrtales; family Combretaceae; genus Combretum; species Combretum micranthum. The sequence continues at coordinate 95,481 of JAMXBD010003328.1, forward strand.
GTATTCCATTGTTGATTGCTTGGGTCGTAGGGTTTCTGCACCTAAGGTTTGCGGGTTCGCATTAGTTGACATTAGGGCTTTTGGATTCTAGAATGGGTAATCCTATCCTTTATCTTTTAATTGTTGGTTGATTAATTCATAGAAAGAAAAAAAGAGAGGAGAAAATTAGTGTAAAAAAAAGGTTTTTATTTTTAGGGTTTTAATATGTGTTGTTTAAGTTATGAAGATTTTGATTTAAAAAAAATGAGTAGTGGAGGAGAGAATAATGAAAGTGAAATGAAATTATTCATGAAAGCTATTCAAGATCAGTTTGGGAAATTGAATAGGAGATTAGATAATCTTGAATCTCCATCCAAGCCTAAATCCTTTAGAAGGCATATGGATTAGGAGGAGGAGGATGAGGATTTTGATTTTAGCATAAGAAGTGTTAGGAGAGGTAAAAGAGCTATGCAAAAACAAGATAGCAATTTGGGAAGCATTAAAACGAAAATCCTTCTTTCTAGGAAAAGAATGACCCAAAACCATATTTAGAATGGGAAAGGAAGGTCGAACATGTTTTTAACTGTCACAACTATTCAAAGGAGAAGAGGGTGAAGTTAGCGGCAATGGAATTAACTGACTACACCAGTATTTGGTAGGATCAATTTGTTCTGAACAGGAGAAGATATGGCGAGAGGCGAATTAGTTCATGGGAGGAGATGAAAGTAGTAATGAGGAAGAGATTCATTCCTAGCCATTACTATAAGGATTTGTGTAGGAAATTGCAAAATTTGACTCAAGACTCCATGAGTTTTGAAGGATACTATCAGGAGATGGAGAAAGCCATGATAAAGGCTAACATAAAGAAGATCATGAGGCGACTATAGCCAGGTTTATTGGTGGATTGAATCTAGAGATTGCTTATATGGTGGATTTATAGCATTACGTGAAGATGGAGGAGTTGCTACACAAACCCATTAAAGTAGAGAAGCAATTGAAATCCAGGGGCAAATCAAAGTTTGGTTCATCATCTGGATCTTCATGGAAGGTAGATTGGAAGGATCATAAAACAGTTGCAAAATCAAAAGAGGATGTGAAGGCCAAGGATTCTGATTCTGTTTCTAAAGGTAAGATGGAAAAATCTTCTTCTAGAGCACGTGATATCAAATGCTTTAAATGTTAAGGATATGGACACATTGCTACACAATGTCCAAATACAAGAACTATGATTGTCTTGAAGAATGGTGACATAGAAAGTGAGAGTTCCAGTGATGATGAGATGCCACCATTAGAAGATTGCAGTTATGTTGATGTCAAAGGACCCATCGAAGGAGAATTATTGGTCAATAGGTGAGCTCTAAACATGCAACCAAAGACAGATGTCAATGGGGAGCAGTGGATAACATTTTCCATACTCATCATCTTATTAAAGATAAGGTATGTAGCATTATTATTGATAGCGGTAGTTGTACTAATGTTGCTAGTACCTTATTTATTGATAAATTGAAGCTGCCTACTACTAGACACCCTAAGCCATATAAACTGTAGTGGTTGAATGAATGTGGGGAGGTTAGGGTGACCAACCAAGTGTTAGTGGCTTTTTCAATAGGAAGTTATAAGAATGAAGTCTTATGTGATGTTATGCCTATGCATGCTAGTCATATTTTGTTGGGAGTCCTTGGCAATATGATAGGAAGATTACACATGATGGTGATCACAATGTTTACTCCTTTGTTATGAATGGAAGAATTGTGAAGCTTACTCCTTTAACTCCTAGTCAAGCTTATGAAGATCAAAAGCGTATTAAGGAGGCACATGAACAACAAAAAAGAGTGAGAAGTAAATGACTATGAAAGAAAATGAGGGAAGCAACAAATACGAGAGTCCGAGAGAACAAAAAGAGAGCCTACTTGCAAAAGAAAGGAATGTTAAGAGAGTTTTGTATGTAAAACAGCCAATGATTGCACCTATGTACAATGAGGCTACTTTTTATACTAATGATCTTAACCATACTCTACCTAGTGTAGAAGTTTCTTTACTGTAGAAACTTAAGGAAATTCCAGATGAACCATCCCTTCAAAGAGGATTGTACTCAAGAGATGATTCCTATCAGCTGATTACTAAGATTCGAGGATGAATCTTTTTAAAGAAGGAGGGAATGATAAGATCCAAAGGGCATAAGCATGGAAGATTAAAAAGTTGTCAAAGTTGGACTGCAGACCTGTATGTTAGACATGTATGCCACTGGCCTAAAGGCTTACACTACCGGTGTAGGAACAAAAATAACCCAGCCTTCTGCCAGCTTTCATTAAAGATTCATCGGCCTTTATTGCAGACCTATGCATCTCTACCTACGCCGCCAGCTTTCCTAAGTACACCGCTGGCATATAGCCGACTTACAAAGTGACTAGAAGTGTACATAATCGAAAACTATAAAGCCATTGAGTAAGCTACCGCTTTTATCACTTATGCCATCGGATTTCTAGCTTACACTGCTGGCCTTCTTGCTAGCCTTCCTTGTTACGGAACTTATAGTTCGTAATTTTTTTTCTTGTTTCGTTTAAAGGCGTCAACTTATATTATCCGACGATTATGTTTCTTATTATGACCTTTATGTTTCTTTTAAGCTTATATATATTGCTCTTTGATTTGTAATGAACATATGAGTTGAGTGAATACATTTTCTTGAGAGTTTCTTCCAAGGGTGAGAACTTTCTTGTGGTTCTTGTGAAAAGAACTATTCTTTGATAGTTTTAGTTCTAGTTAACAAGGATTAATTAGGGTCAAGTTTTGTTGTTGATAGCTGTGGTTCCAAGCGAGGAGTTTGATTGGGGTTAGGTTACGATTGAATATTGATAAATGCAGTTTCAATTGGCGGGTCCAGTTGCTTATTTGCTTTTTCAAGACGATCCTAGGGTTTGTATTCCATTGTTGATCGCTTTGGTCTTAGGGTTTCTACACCTAGGGTTCGTGGGTTCGCATCATCTTTCCTTTATTTCTTCTTCACTAAAACCTTCGTAAGACTCATATAAGGTAGAATGCCTCCAAAATCCATATTTTAAGCACCTTTAGTCTTTTTAAGCTAGTATAATTAAAAATTAGGTTAGAACTAGTTTTCTCCTTCTTTCCTTAAGACAACAAAGATGAACATCCAAGGGGCTTAAAAGTTTCAAAATTCGTAATACCGAAACCCAAGGTAAGAAAAGTGTACTAAATTTGAGTTTTAGCTCTTTTTATAACTTAATAAGCTCTCTTAATGATTATATTATCCTTGGATAATAGTTTGAGATTAGAAAGCCGAGTAAATGAAGATGGAGAAGCCACTCAAGGTTCAACAAAATTCATGTAAAGGTAAGTATGAAAATTTAAGATGTTGTAATGTAAGTGTTTTAGCATTTTAAGCATGAAAACTGACTTAGGTGAGTTAATACATATTTAGAGTATCAATAAATCAAGTTTTGGAGTAATTTTAAAGTCTTAAATCCCCTTTCCAAGCTGATGCAAGTGAAAACTATTGTTGGAATGAGGTAAGACATCAAAACTAATTTATTTTCATGAGATTATGATGGTTTTGAGGTTAGGTCTGCTATGGTAGCATTGAAATGGTATTTTTGGCGTGATTTGAAGGTTGGGTTTTTTTGGAATAAGTTGTGGGTAATAGATTTAGGTGCAGTTGATTTAGGGATCTAAAGTGATGAATTCATGTTTAGATTTTTCAGAAATTTATGGTTAAACATGTTTTCAAGGGATGGTGAGACATAATAAATGAAGATTAGGTTTAAATATGATCTATTAGCTCTTTAAAACCCCCAAAAGTCATCCAAAAATACTTTTCATTGAAAAACCTGAGTTTTAACTCAAAATAATGAAAACCTAAAAGAACATGGGTGGAACACAAGGTTGTGTAACATCCCGTGTTCCTCTCTAATCTCAAAAACTTGTAGAAAACGAGTTTCCCAGAAAAACATGGCTGATACATGGGATAGTGTATTTACCTGTGTTCCTCTCTAACTTTAAAACTTAAAAATCAAGTTTTCCAGAAGAACATGACTAAGAACACGGGATAATGTATCCACCCATGTTTCTCTCTGTCTCAAAACTCAATAAATCCTAAAAGAACATAAGGGAATACATGTGCCCATGTACCGATCATGTACTAGAATAGGGGGAGATACATCTTCCCATGTACCACCTGTGCTCTTTGCTAGCCCCTCTTAACTTCGTCTTTTCTCGCCTAAATCACATGAAAATTGATGTGGTTCTTTCTTTAACCCTAAGTAACCTTCTAAGACCTTCAAAATACATATTTAGCAAGTATTAATACCCTATTCACCGAAGGCATTATCCAACCACTTAAGTCCAAAAATGATTCTCATAAACTAAAGTAATTCAAACTTAATAGGTGGAATCAGACACCGAGAACTAATAGGATTAGTGGACTTTGGGAATCAATTCTTCAAAGGTCCAGAATCAAGACCCACAAAAATATCGCCTACTAAGGGTCAGTTAACTTAAGCCCCTAAACCGACTATAACCTACATAAGTAACTAGATAACTTGGCTAAATGAAACAAATGACCCTTTTAAATATTATCCTTAAGTAGATATGGTCAAATTAGAGTGACCTAGATATAAAAAAACAACACAAATGAAATAAAGATAGTAAAACTTGAATTAATTCTTGATTTCAATTATGAATAGTTATTGGATATCGACTTGGAAAGGGATAGCAAGCTTAAACCGATCGACAGGTATGCAGTAATTGCATGTCACTTGTTACGATGGTATTAATAACTGAACTAAGAATTTTAGCTTCGCTTAATTGATGTTGATTGCTGCTTAGTCGCTTACTCTAAGAGTGGTACCTCTGAACTAGGTTGTAAGCCTGATCACAACGATGGGATGATGCTGTATTTGTACGTGCCTGGACCCCCCACGGAGTGTACAGTAAGGAGAGGTGGGTAGTCGATATGGGATATTCTGAAACCAGACGATTAGTTAGGAGCTAGTGTGAAGTTACAATGGAGTTATGCGCAGGTATGGGCTCTTACATAAAATGTTACAATGGACTGTCCTCATTTATGGCTGTTTGTGGGGAATTGATCCATAATAGACTACTCTGTTATTTTCTTTCCAATAAGTCTGAGAACTTATCGAACCCCCCTCTTCGGTGCGTGATTCGATGAGGGAACTCTACCCCTTTCATTTGACGGGAGTCTTGAGTGCTTTTGTGCATCTTTATATTTCTAGGACACTAGAAATACTTGTTTGCTGACTTAATTATAATCAACTTAAATTGTGTTTGTTGCATTAGCTTAGGTGTGCATGATATGCGTATATGTGTTTGGTTACTATGTACTGGGCTTCGTAGTTTATTTTATTAACTTTTCAAGTCCAACTGGTGATTTGATGGGGAATGAGAGATACAAGGAATGACTCGATTAGATGGCGATGTACACGACATGGGTTTTATGAGTTTTTCGTGAAAAGTTTAGTGCAATTATATTTTATAAACTTGGATGATTATAATTAAATAACTATCAAATGCTTTTGTTTTATTTAATATGGGCCTTTAGGTCTAAAAGTTTTGTATTTGAGTTATAACTTCTTGATGGCCCATGGGCAATATTTATAAACGACTTTTGTGATACTTATTTTATAAACAAGTGGAAATTTTATAGGTTTGATAAACCCAAACCATGAATAAACAGATGACATTTTGTCAAAATTTTGTATAAAAAATTTATAATGAATTCTCAAATTAAAACTTTATTAGAAACCCATTTTATAATAGAATGCCTTGCACATATCACTTAGATATGATATGTGCGGTGTAACTGTCATGCCCTATGCGCCTGGGGCAGAGCCGTTACAGTTTGATAGATTGAAAATATTCAAATAGTTTTTTTTTTGTTATTTTGTAATTGCTCACCTTTTTCTTTTTCGATGAAGCATTTTTCGTAATTGATTATACACTAGAAAGGTCTAAGAGACGAGCCTTGCATGATTCTATTCAAAAAGACATGGTGGACTTGCTTCGGGCATGGCATGCTAATATGTACATTTTTGCATATAAATAAACATATACGTACATACTTTGCACATCTTCATATACGAAATCATACATAAAATAAACTGTGAAATTGTATTAGATGTAAGTAACTTAACTATTATCATTAATTTTTGGTAACCTAGATTTTAACAACCGGGATACTTTTTTTTTAGTCGTCAACAACCGAGATACTTTAAATTAATAAAAATACAATAATAATCAACTTATTTAGAGTTAAAATGGATATATTGGTAGGATTCTTAATCACCACATTTGCAATTAGATAACTAGATATGCTCCAAGTCTGATACTTTTGCTTGCTTCCTAACATAACGCTCTAATTTGCCATTATAGTGTTAAAGTCCACCCACATACTAAGGTAGCTAAAGATTAAATATTATAAGGTTCATTATAGAGCTCAAAAGGTATACGTAGCTTATACGTGGTAAGCACAATAGACAAGGTTGCTTATATATGGAGTTACTGTGCATTACTTGGCCATGATCTGCCATTGCTATTACTCTACCTAACAGTTTTAATATCAAATCTTGTAATGATTTTCCATTTATGACCTTCTCTTTAAGGATAAGCAATTTTCAAAGGCATTTCCCTTATCAAATCTACCCATCCCCGATTAGATCCATGGTGCTTGAGGGTTGTGTTGGATTGCCTAGAGAACCCAGCATTACAATGCACTTGATAACAAAGAACCGTCTTAAGTCCATTTTAGCTAGTGTGACATTGTCGATGTGACATCCTCCATGCAGTACATAAAGTAAAATATCCATTCAAGAGTGGAATTAGATATAACATTGCATTTATCAGTAGTAGTTTATGAATGTTCCTGTCCCCTCTATCATAATATGACATCAAACTGTATGAATGTGAAAACTAAGAGTTAGTGATTATCCTATCTGTATACTCAACAAACAACTTACCATTAAGCTCGGGTTTTGACCAACTGTGTACTAACCTTAAGGTAAAATAAAATGGGAAAAATATCAAATTCAGTTGCATTTCAAGAGTTTTTATACAAAACACTTTTGAGTCTAGTTTAAATAAAATTACATATGACAACAAAAGTCTTAAAACATAACATGAAGGCAACGATCACTTCTCTACTCTCCTTTGTAGAAATCCTGAGATCTCGAAAGCGGCTAGGCTTACCAAAGCAGTTCGTCTAGTTGGGTTATATCCCTACCTCTGTGTACCTGCAAGGTGAATTACACTATTGGAGAATGACTAAAGTCACGGCTCAGTGAGATGAGAGTATAGGTGATACGTTCTAGCAGTCTAGAACACAAATCTCCTATCTAGTAAAAAACAAAAGGAAATAAAGATAGAAGATACCGAAAAGGTAATTCACTTCAAGTTCTCTTCCAAAGTATTTCCGAAAAGTAATGTGTTTTCCTTCCTACCTCCTGTATACATCTTTTCTTCTATTTATATTGCTTTTCTTCTACTAACTAATGCCAGCTCAGCCACACACTAACAACACATCCACACTACAACACATGATAGCTCAGCAACACACTAACAACACATCCACACTACAACACATGACAACTCAGCATCCTACTAACAACAAACACACACTTCAACAACAAAACTAACTAAAACAGCAACTAATTAGTTTTTCTCTTGTAAACATTTACAATAGGCTTTCGAACTCTTAGGGTCGTATCAGTAGTTTTAATCTTACTACTCAAAAGGTAAATATGAACAAGTTAACAAAGACATGCAATGCTTGAATAACCATATGTAATGCAATTATCATACGTAGTCTTTTGGTAATCAACATAAAGTCTATGGTATAAATCCCGCTTACATTGAATAAAGGGATTCACATTTTCACCAGTATTCAAGTTGTCCAATATCCTTTCATTTATATCGCAAGTCCTAATGTATCTTAAATGCAGCCCTTTCCGAGATACTTTAAATGCAATCTTGTACTAAGATATCCAAATTGAAGCATATTCCTTTAAATATAATAATTGTACCTTTTTCTATACCAATATTATTACTTGATGTTTGGGTCTTTCATTAATATTATGTTCTTTTACTTGAATTATGCATTAATGATTATATAATACTAAAATCGTTCAATTTCTTTTTATTTTATATTGAAAATTAGGATCAAGTCGATTTGGGGTAAGAACCATTTGTTGATTAGATCACAGATGCAAAGTAGGACCAGCTAGATACTGGCTGGATCATCATTGGTTGGATGGTAAATACTGGCTGGATCGTGACCAGCCAAATGGTAAGGTAAGGGCATTAGCTCGACTGTATCTTCCTTCTTTGTAAAGTTTTTCTTACTATGATTAGTTTCCAGGCCAGTTTCAACTTGTTCACTTCACAAGTTACTGATAACTCAACAACGATACAAACCATTCAATAAACACTATTTAAACAGCAACACAACACACTGTACGCACAAAATGAACAGTTTATCATTGAAATTTTCGATTGTTGTGGCTTTTTTATCGTCTCAGTCGAAGTAATTTGATGACTGGCTCAAGAAATTTAAGTTTTCATATGAAATACCTGAGAAAATATTCCTCTAATTTTAAGGAATACGACCATGTTAGTTTAAACTAAAAGTTTATGTAATAATCTTATTAACTGATTACTTTTACACACTTATGGTGTTTTGCGATGTTTATGTTTGTTTGAAACTAGAAACTATGCGACTTATGGTTTTAAAAATGGATAACCATTGTGAGAGATATGGAATTTGAAAATTTGAACGGTTTACAAAGCTTGTTGTATGCGGTGACAGTGAGTGGTGAAAGAGAGAGAGGTTTTAGCGAATTTTATGGTCAAAGTCCATCCTTATGGGTGGTGAAAATTAATGGATAGTTTCCATTTCTCATATTTAATTGGTATGAAGATCTGTAACGAAGTGTAATGACACATTCTAGATATTATTGTATACTTAGAATTCCTAATTGAAATGCTTTATTTTCTAGTTCTAATATATGCTATGATTTATTATAATATTAAGGTTTAAGGTTTTTAATATATTAAGGTCTATCCATTAAGTTACCTTTTGATTACCTAACTCTGTATTTCCGTTGTTGCAAAATTACAAGATCTCACATATAATTGAATCCCGAACAAACATTGGAAAATGCTGATTTAGGGTCGTTATGATTTGTATTTTTTTTTAATTATTAACTTGGTATCTATTTGGTATTAAGAGTTATAAGGAAAAAAAAGATGAGTGACCCAATTACTCATTTACAGACCACACAAATCAAATAAAGATCATATAAATACACATATCAGATAGAAATACATATAAAAACAAATCTAAACAAACTTGTGAATTCCATTTTTTACTCCTAAGCATAAAGTCTAAAGACAACTACGTACTAGGGTTGTGGGACCTACTTAAAAAATAAAATTTTTATCTTATGTAATTAAGATTAAAGAAGAAGAATTTTGTTGATACGATTGATATGGTGTAAATTTTTCAATAGAAAGCTCAAGAGAGTGGCTACAACATGCGTGATATTCCCTACGTTACGTTCGTACTTCACAAGAATGATCCCTAGTTCCTATCCTTGTGATCATTCTTTATTGATCTACCGGCCTATAAATTATCTAGTGGGCAAGTATAAAGCATATTAAGAAGTCATGCTTGATGGAATGGTGAATGATTAATAGGCCTGGCTTTAGAATGAGTTCGGCCCAATAACTCGATACGTGGGATGAGTTTGATTGTGTCGCATAGGATTGGACCCAAGTGTTTATGGTCCATTTGTTTTGATTTTATTTTTCATGATTTTTTTTATAGTGACATCCTTAAAAAACCTGTGTGTTTGCTAGCAATAAAATACTAATGTATATCTATATTATTAAAGCAAAAAATACTTTTGGTTTGTTTACTTTGCACATCGTCTTTTGATTTTTAAAATTACAATAAAAACCTAATGTGTATTATTTTGTTCACAATTTAAGTAACAATATTTAACTACTTTGAATAGAATCAAAACTTTCTATTGTAAATAAATAGAAAAATTCAATTTTTAAAGCACCCCCTTCTCTCGTTTATTTTTGTATTTACTTCTTGATTTCTTTACTATTTTGACACAATATCCTATCCTTTCATTTTTTTCTCTCTTTTAGTAAATCTTAAGCTAGGATTTTCTTTGCAATAGTTATTTGTAACAAGATAAATTGTCAAATTAATTTTCCTAATGTCACTGTATGGTGAGATTCTATAGTTGGCCGATCATGTCTAGTAAGCTTGCTGGTTAACTTGAGAGGATTTTTACGATGATGGCACGTGTACAGGTGTTGTAGAGAGAGGTGTAGGAGGAGAAACAAAAAAATTTGATTTCTTAATTACACGAATATGATACAAGATCAAACCAAGTAGACTCAATCATTCTTAACTTGTTCTTTGCTGAATGTAGGCTCTGGACTTTCTTGAAGATGTTTCAGTAGAGTTTCCATGTTACATTCAATATTAGAATATGCAAAATGACCCCCACATGAGAAGAAAAGCCTTATATTTATAGATGTTAAAAGCTGATGCTAGTAGTAGGATCATTCCTAAGGATCCAACGATTAAAATTGAAGCCTTACTTCCTTTACTAATGGGCTAGGCTTATAGATAGGCAGTCTGATGGCTTTTATAATATAAAATCACATTATTCTTTTAAAATAATCTATTATTAATATAAAAGGGCTCAAGGATTATTTTATTCCATATACACCTCATTTTAGTCAAATAAAGCCTAAATTAGCTTAGAAAGATATTTTTGTAGTCTACTTTTCACATGCGAGAAAATTGAATAAGGCCGAGAGTAAATAAACTGGTATAGTGATCTTTGTTTCGAGACTAATAAGCTAAATCTCCCTATAATATCCCTTATTGGACTCAATCTTCTAAGCTCTGCCACTAACTAAAAAGATCGGTTTGTGGCATTAAATTGGCTTGAGAGCCCAATTACAAAAATGATCCTCTACGATCTCTTATAAAGATTTCAAGAAATTGCATTTATGTCTTCCCTATTGTAATTTTTCTCCCATAGTCTCATATAATTTTTTCTATCTATAGTTTTTCCTTATTTAAATGTTAAGACGGTGTGTGATGCACAATGAGTTTCATAAGATTAATACTAGGTTATGGATAGTCATATCATTTAATTGTTACATAATCACATAGTAAATTAACTTTTTTAAGCAATAAGATCTCCCATGGAGCAAGATATTTCATATTAGCATTAATTTCTTAGAAAAATGTTAACATAGACAAATACTAATGTCATTCTATGTTATTGATGTTTTTAGATGATCTTTGTATTATTTTTTTAATATTTAACATTTTCACACTGTATAATCAACCATGTAAATGTTTTGCAATCTATAATTCATGAATTTCATATTGTTATATATGCACACACATCACGAGTGCATTGACTATTAAAATATATATAAGTACAAATATACTCCGATTGCAAAATTTATCTAATAAATTCCTGTAAAGTAGTCTAACATTTACTTAGTTAAATTTCCTTTTATAATGCATAAAATATATATTTTAAACTCTTTTCTTAAATATTACATGAATTCCATCTCAATCTCACATTCAAAATACTACCTCCATCATAATTATGAACATGATAAAAATAAGATATAGATAAGGTACTTTTTTATATGCTAATGATGCAAACGACCTAGAAGACACATATGTGAATAAGAGAAGTCATCCAAGAAGGAGAGGAAGAAATAACACTAGGCCGTCCAAATGCCGCCTTCCTTAGAAGAAATGCTGCCAGCAGTGGATGATATACCGCTAGTGTTGGAGCCGGCCTACATTGCTGACAGTTTCGTCTATTGAATTTTCAAATCGTCAGCATTAATTATAAGCCATCGGCCTTTGTTTTCAGCATTAATTGCCGGCTTATGTTACACAATTTATTTTTATTTATTATTTGTCTCTTTAATGTTTTTATGTAATAGTATAAATAGGCTTTTAGAATTATTTTTGTACTTCAGAACATTTTACATACTTTTGAAACCCTAATTGAGAGAAGTTTTCTTTATAAAGTTGCAATTCTTTATAAGCTTTTTATTCTAGAAATCATCCGGTGAGTTGATTTCTATTCTTTACTTTTGCGTTGTATTAGATTGATATCAAAGCAAGGAAACTTCCAGTGGAGATGTCAGGAGACGACAGTTTAGGAGGCAGTCACGTCCTCGATGATGTTCCGGATGTGGAAGTCTTGTAAATTGAGTCACAGGTCAGAAGGGCAGTGTTGGAAGACATGGTAAGAGATTCCGATGTATTAAACAACATTTTGATGACTTGATTGATCAATCTGATGCCAACAGGAATAGGAATGGTTATGGAAAATGACAAGGGTAGAGTATGCACGTGGCGATCCTGTTGTCAGACCTGTTTCCTGCTGTCAGACCTATTGCTGCAAATCATAGGTTACATGATTGCAAAGATGCTTTTGAAGAGGAAGATGAATTGATAGAGGAAGAGCAACCACGACGATAAGGCATTGATGGGGATTTGGAAGAGATAAGGCATATGGTAGTGTTAGATGTCAATATAAAGGTAGAGTTTATAATTATGATGAATATTATGAAGATAGGAATGAATATAGAAGGAATGATTTCAATCTAGTGGTAAATATTCCATATTTTAAAGGAGATTTAGGGGTTAAGAATTTTGTTGATTAGATTGCTAATGTTGAGTGGTTCTTTGATTATATAGAGGTACCAGAGGAGAAAAAGGTAAGATTGGTGGCTTGTAGATTGAAATAGGGCACTTCTGCTTGGTGAGAGAGTTTAAAAAAATGCTAAGTCATGAAGGAAAAATACCTATTAGAACGTAGTTTAAGATAAAAATATTATTAGAAGATGAATTTCTTCCTCTTGATTATGAAGAAATCCTATTTCAACAAGACCAAAGACATCATTAGGAAAAGAAATTGATGCATGAAGATCCTGCAGAGTTTATGACATTAGTGCAAAATAATGATTTGAAAGGTGTAGAAGAAGTTCGTACTCCAAAAGAAAACGGGAAAGAACAAATTGAAGAGACTCCTAAAGAGACCTCATCAAAATTTTTATAAACCATTCCTTTTAAAGTAAAATGAAAACTTATGGATGAGAAGATTAAAGTAGTTGAAGCTAAAAAAGAAGAGAAACCAAAAGTTGAAGTGGTTGTGAAAGAATCAAAGGAGAAGCTAAAAAGCAAACCGATTGAAATTAAAAGCAAGAAGAAGATAGATGAGAAAGAGAAGGCCAATCTTTTGGTGACTTTAAATGCTGAGGTTATAGGGTTCAAGCAAATAAGAGAATTGTATGAAGCTGCTGTTGGTTTCAAATAGATTTGGGCTAATATATCCCCTTTCTACTCGAACTATATATCCCTATATCCAAAAGAGAACTCAGGGTCGAGTTCTTCTCAAGTGGGAGAGAATGAGGACGACCTAGAAGACACATATGTGAACGAGAGGATTCGTCCAAGAAGGAGTGGAAGAAGCAACACTAGGTCGCCCAAACACCGGTGCCATTGGCCTTGGAAGAAACGTCGCTGGTGTTGGAAGATACATCGTTAGCGTTGGAGCTAACCTACATTACTGATAATTATGTTTTTTGAATTTTCAAATCATCAGCATTAATTATAGGCCACTAGCCTTTATTTCTAGCATTAATTGTCTGCTAATGTTATACAATTTATTTGTATTTATTATTTATCTTTTTAGGTTTTTATGTAATAGTATAAATAGGACTTTAACTAATCCTTGTAATTCAGAACATTTTTCATGCTTTTGAAACCTTAATTGAGAGTAGTTTTCTCTGTAAAGTTACAATTCTTTGTGAGCTTTCTATTCTAGAAATCATTTGGTGTATTGATTTCTATCTTTGCACTTCTGCGCCGTGTTAGCTAAAAATTAAAATAAATATAAATTACATACAAGAAATATTATATATATATATATAAAAGAAAAGGTTTACATAGTACTTCAACAACTTATCTTAAGCAACAACTTATCATATCAAAAATTCTTTCAATCAGAATATGGTGGCGTGATTTCATGAAATGATCAACACTCTTTCTATTGGCCACACAAATCCTTTACTTAAGCTACAAGACACAAAAGAATTCTAAGGTTGGTCTGCTTATTATTCCCTGTGAGCAAATGGGCCGACTATATGCGAATCCTAAGCAACAGTACTCTCCATCAATCGCATCATAATTTCAACATCTTTAGTGAGGGATTCAAAAGTTCTTGTAGCACAAATAAAGCCAAATAAATAATGATTCCAAGGATCTTATTTGACTTGTGATAATCAATTTAATAAAATAATGTTATTAACAATATTGAAATTAGAAAAGAAAACTGTAAAACCCTTTTTAGCATATCACGGTTGGCAAAGACCATTTCCATATAATCTAACTGTGATTTACCACCATAAATAGGAGGCACTCCTGTAATGGAGGCTAGTGATACAACCCATCATTTAAAAAAAAGGCTATGACTTCAAGTCTTGTCTCCCCACCCATGTTGTGTTACACAATTCTTATTTAAATGGTCCAATCCACTACTTTTAAAACCTTACCATTTAAACGTTCACTTTTACCAACTGTACTCTCTCTCTGCCTCTACTCGATACAACCAAAGCTAAATACTCCTCAAAATTGGTTTGTTTTCTTTTTAAATCCTCTCTAAGTTATGCTTGGTGTAGTTCTTGACCTATGTAATGAAACTAACAAGGATGTCAAGTCTATAAGTAGTGGAAAATGTGATATCCCCAAAATATATTGTGATGGAAATTTAATAATTGAATCAGTTTTTGGTGTAATGGTTAGAGTTCATTCAGACTCTAAAGTTAAGCATGCTCAATGAAGAGCACTTCTAGGATGAGTGACTTTATAAGAAGCAGGTAGTATTAAGGATAAAACTATGCAGCACTTCATCAAAGCAAACAATACCTTAATGAGGAGTTCTCGGTTGTTACAATATTAATCTTTCGAAGTATAAAATCTTGATGATAAGAATTCATAATAGCTGAGCTTAGGCTTTCATATAAAGAGTGAACTGCAATTGGATACGATATTAACAAATACCCTTAGGCTATAGCCTATACTATTGTAATGATTACAATTGAACTCGAACAACAAGTTTCTTAACTAATATAATGATTTGATCCATTCTCAAAATTTTTGTAGAAAACTTTAGTTTATACTCACATAGTTGCAATCCTTAAGTTTAAAGGAATGCTTTCGAGTGTGTTATAGGTGAAAACTTTACTTATTCATACCGGTCATTAGGTTACTTCTATTGATTCGAAATGAGGCCATGGTGAGTGGGAACTTTCAGTGATTTACTACTCTTGTTGCTTGTTATATGTGTGATATACTATCTAAGCATATTAAATGAGCCTTTGCATGATATCATGTTATGTTTGTGTATTTTGGTGATAGTGTCACTTGAAAACGAAAGAAACTAAAGCATACAAAAGGTGAAACTTTGAAAATTTTGCTAGGAAGAAGCTTACTACCAAGTTGGTCTATTTTAGATGGAGCCGATGCTTTCTCAATTCAAACTAGCAAGTTGGTCCAAAGATGGACTAACAAGTCAAATTGCTCCCCTGTTTGGTGCTTTGTTTCAAGCACTGGTCTAATCCTATTTGAAAATAACTTTTGTATATAATAAAAAGGGAAAAACCCTTTTTGGTACATGAACTTTGACAAAGTGGACAATTAGATACCTAAATTTTTAAAAGACCCATTTCACACCTAATTAAACTTTGTGTATCCCTTTTTACTACCTCACTCTTTTTTATTGTCTCTTGAAGTAATTGACACATGTTAGGCAATGATTGGGTGGGGTAGTAAAAATGAGCACAAAAATTTTAAGAAGGAATGAAATTGTTTTTTTTTTTAAGTTCAGATACTTAATTGTCCACTTCGGCTAAGTTTGAATACCAAAAGGGGCTTTATCCCTAATAAAAAAGAAACTCTACTAGCATAAGGCAAATTAATTGTGGGTTGCTTGATTTAATGGCTCAAAATAGGCAAAAAGCCTAAATGTTGAATGGTAATTGGAGTAACAATTTGATTCAAGATAAAAAATATATATGCATATATACCCACTAGCATGTGTCTGGGAGAAGGGTTAATAACCAATAATGCATTTGATGTTTAACAATGAATTGTTTGATTATGCTTGTATAATAAGATGTGTTTTTCTTACATTATCTTGTCTGGGTTGAATGTATATTGATTGAGCACCATGAATCTATTAACAAATATCGT
This sequence comes from Combretum micranthum, assembly GCA_024138025.1. Classification (NCBI taxonomy): domain Eukaryota; kingdom Viridiplantae; phylum Streptophyta; class Magnoliopsida; order Myrtales; family Combretaceae; genus Combretum; species Combretum micranthum. Next base: position 111,805 of record JAMXBD010003328.1, read on the forward strand.
ATTATAAGTAAAACCAAATATACCTTTCACGGAATCACATTATCCATGATCATCATCATTTGACAACGGAATGATAGGGATTAGGTTTTAAGTTAAGGAATATAGATCCTCTGTCACGCCCCAAAGGGTACCCTAAACGTGACAGTCCGCCACACTCAATATTAAAGCTTAAGTATGGCAACCTTAGTCATTCCAAAAGCTTTTATATTATGTGTAAGGCTTACTTTCACAATTTTAGGGGACCATATATGGAATTATGTAGCTTAAGGAGATATAAAAACATATTAAGAAAAGAAGAATCACAATAACTATTTGTTCATGTCATAAATTTACGAACTTAAGAACAACTCCCTAAATTACTAATCCATTATACACATATTAACATGCTAATGCTAAGCTACTCTTTATTCAGATTTCTAATATACAAGAGGGATTACCTGCCCACAAGGTCCACGTGGCCTTAGCCATAAATACGGGAACTGCAAAAGATAGCTATCGGGGTATAAGCTAATAAGCTTAATGAGTAATTCCCAAAATTCATACTCGAAGTAGATTATCAATCAAGTTTATTATTCAAACGTATGAAATGCAACAACCACATGAGCATACAAGACATATGACTTTCCGGGAATCATATGTTGAATGAATTTACGCCCTTCATTCGGGGTTGGGGATTCAGGCCAATTACAGCCACCACTTTTAAAAACACTTTTATAGGTCTTACCGGCTCCTATACGCCATCAAAAATTTTGTAGTTATTACAGGCTCCTACTAGCCACGAAAAGATTTTTGTAGTTATTACAAGCTCCTACTAGCCATCAAAAACTTGTAGTTATTACCGGCTCCTACTAGCCATCAATTTAAGTAGTTCTTACCGGCTCCTACTCGCCACTTACATGATATACCGGTTATGTCTACCACCACTATTATACACTTGTCCCACTAATTGTATAGTAGCGAATGCAATGTGACTCAACATATGAAGTGCATGAATAATTTCTTTAATTAAAGTCTAGTAGTTACATTTAACTTCTTTTAAGTGATCAACCAACTTCAAACAATTCAAGATATTAATATACATACAACTTTATTACAAACAAATTGAGTTTCGATATACTTAGTATTCCTTCAACATATTATCATATACTTCTTTTTGAGTTTGCTTAGATTCTAGTGCAACTAATTTTTACAAGCACAAGCAAGAGTATGAAAATAAGGGGAAGTAACTCACGATGCCATTGCCGTCTATTTCTCTTAAGTGGATGAGTCGTTCACACACTCCACTAAATCGTAATATTCCTCGGGGTGAAGAAATCCTTCCTTGGGATCACCTAACCAAAGAAAATACCCATAATGAGTTTTTCTTGAAGATTTTCTTGAATTTTGACAAAACAATGTCAAAGAACGTCAAAGTTCGTATAGGAGAATGTTCCAACTTAAAATGGCCATAACTTGTTCATTTTAACTCGGAATCGCGCATATAATATACCGATTTCTATCTACTCGAAAAGATCTACCCATTTCTAAAATTATTTCCCACAAACAAAGTTATATAGGCTCTGAAAAAGTGGCGACAAAGTTCACCACGGATTTCTAAATAAAAACAACTTTGGTTCAAGAAATCAAAATTTGTTTGATAAATACTTAGTTATCTATATAGTTGAAAAATTCTCTTTTTATAACTATATAACTCATATTTAAGCATGCTCAAGTGTCTTGTTGTCCAATTTGTTTTTCTTAAGTAAAACAATGTCGGTTTGAAGCTTTTCGGAAATTGTTTTTGTGAATTTCTTTGAAACGAATACCTTGTTTTCTTTATTTTCTAAAAACGTTTTATGTTGGTTTCATTTGTCTTTTCCCAAGTGACTTTTTAAAAATAAAATTTCTACTTTCTAAGTTATACTAATAATATTTTTGAAGTTTTCTAGAAAATATGCTATTCTTCGTTTTCTTGTGTAAATTCTTTTGTTTACTTGTTTTGCAAAAATCCTTACTTGATATTTCCCATTCTTTTTCTCATAAAAAAATAATCGTCCTTGTATAAAAATAATGTGGAACAATTAAGCACTTCTTGTAGAAAAACTAATTTCTATAATTCTATTAATTTCCTCTTGTAACTCGACAAAGAAATAACTTTATTGTTTTCAAACTATAAATTTTCTTTTGCCTATTAGTTTGCAAAGGTCTTTACTAAAAAAAAAAAAATCTCCTAAGTCATCCATCTTATTTTCTTTCTTATGAAAAGAACCATTTTAACAAAAATATCTCCTTTTGAAAAACAAGGTGGAATAATAAAGATTTTAGTATCTTTTCAAAGCAAAAGTAGTTTATAAATTATAGTGAGTTCTCTTTTTGGTAACATGAAAAGAAATGGGTTTATTTTGTGTTGATTTTATACTTTACATAAACTTATTTCTAAGTGACAAAAAGTCTTCTTTTATTTCATTATCTTTAGAAAATAAAACTTTTGGACAACAATCTAAATGAACATGATTATGAGAATAATAATAAACAAAACAACGTAAAGCATAAATAATAAATCAAGTATTGGAGTCTTAGCTTTTTCAAGGCTCCCAGGACTAAGAAATAAACTAGTCCCATAATGAAATAAAATGGAAGAAGAAAAGCTTGTTTTGACTTGATGAGGACAAGTCTAAGACTAGAAACTAGTCTTAATTTTAACAAGGAATAAATAAATAAATTGCAATGGAAAAGTAAATAAATTGCTTTGCATGAACTAAATAAATTGCAAGTGAGCTTATATGCTCTAAAGAATATGTATATAGTTATCTAGATATAGTAGATAGTTATGAACATAAAAGAGACATAATGAACATAAGAAAAACATAATGAATATATAGAGGAAACATGAACATAAAGGAATTGTGGTTATGAACAAAAACAAAGTATGAACCTATTGTTGCTTTCTTAACCTTCATGGTTTTAGAAAAACATACACTAAGCTCATACTAAGTAGATGAACATGGAGACTTCTTGAAGAACTTTTACCTAAAGAAGATGAGCTTAAAGAAAACTTCTTGAAGAGCTTCTTGGAGAAAATGCTAGAGAGATTTTGAGAGAGTAATTTTAGTGTAGAAGTGGTGTGAAAGAAGTGAAAGAGGAGGGGGGGTATTTATAGGAAAATGGGTGAGTGTTTTTGTGTGATTAAAATAAATGCAAAATTAAAACAAATGGAGAGGGAAGAGAGAGATGGGGCGCCGGCCATGCTTGTAGGAGGGGGAGGCTGATTTAATTTTTTGACTTTTTGGAAAATAAAAGATGTAATTTGTAAGATAGATATGATATAAAGTTATGGGAAAGGTAAAAAGTTAAGATTATAGGTTATGTAGAGTGTAAGAGTAGGTGTAAGAAAAAGTAGAGATAAAAGAATAGTGTAGAATAGTAATGAATAGTGTAATGTAAAGTAGATATGACAATTAAAGTACCGGTAGTAAGAAAATACGCGTATAATAGCTATATCTGTTATTTTTACTTAACAAAAAATTACGAAATTGATATTTTTGGAAAACTTATATTTTTACGAGTCTAACGGTATATTCGAAATATTTTTACTATTCCGGGCTTCCGGACACGTTTTTCGAAAATTGTGTCCGATCGGGTTCGAAGGACTTCCGAATTTTGCGAAACGGAAACTTTTATGAAACCTATGGTTATTACGAGCTATTGGAGCTAATTATCCCAACTTCGTTTTTCCGGGCCAAAGAAAACGGCAATGCCGGATTTAGATTGATACGGTAAACTAGGGTTTTTATTGACCTTTAGGGTTTCGTTTGACTTCCGGTTAGGGTTTTGTGCTAAACTGATTCCGAAAATTTAGGGGTTTACATCCTCGCTATTTAAAAATTTGTTAAGGACAAATTACAGTTTTGTAGGACGAACTAAGAGATCAAGTGAAGTTGCCGACTTCAAAGCCATTCAAAGCATTGTCTCGGTCATATCATAAGTCTTAATAGATCTTGGTCCAAGACTACATTTAAGGTACTCATAAGGAAAGAGAACTATTGGATGATCGAACTCAGGACTACATTTAAGGTATCTCAATGAAGGGCTACAATTAAGGTACCTTAGGGTTTGTGATATATGTGATGTAAGTTTGGATGACCTAGGTGATGGCAAAACTAAGGGATGGTAGGGTGTTAATTCCTAACTTCACGTTGGCTACCGGATGATTTTTAAACACTATAAGTTGATTTTTTTCTTAATGCTTAGCGAGTGCTTACATGAATGACACAAGTGTTTGTGAGGAGTTTTCACGACTAGGAGATTTTCTAGGGTGTAAAATAGAGCGTAACGAAGAGAGCATTTTACTTGAAAGCCATAAATTTTATTAATATACATGTAAGCGAAAATAACACAAATGAAAAGGCGTAAATCACTAAATATTTTATTGAATAAATCTTCAAAATTCCAAGGACTTCATTGGCATATTGCTTAACATAATGTAATATATAAATCTAGATTTAACGACAATAATGCTCATTATATTCAAAGTGAATCATTTTAACATACATGTGTGATTAATGCAAGGAACACAATTAAGAAGAGAAATTCATAGAATGATGGAAGGCACCTGTCCATAGATGCAAACGAACACGGATAAAGGTAGTTTGCTACCTGAATCAAAAGGAAAATGAAATCAAGAGAAAAAAAAATATTACAGATGAATAAACTGGCATAAAAAAGGGAAAAACATAAAAATAAAGGCACAAAATACATTATGTGAAATATTAAAAGAAGAAAAGTTTGTCATTCGACAACTTATCGTACTGAGCATCAGATCAAGTTGCAACTTAAAATAATTATCAAACTTATTATTCTAAATCTTCAAACATAGCAATGCATAACTAATTATTATCAAACTTATTAATCTAAATCTTCATATACACCCAAAACCATGTACAACTTTCAATCTTGGATTTTTTTTTTTTTTTTTGCAAGAATAATTATCTAAGTACCTATAAAAGTCCAATGCTTCAATTTCTTCCCTTAATGAATTTTTAGATGATGCAGCTGCTAATTTTCATTAATCTTGACTTCTTGAGTCTTCAATAGAAGAAGATGGCTACAGACACAACATTGAAACTGCTAATATTGACTATTTTAGGAAGCTCCATATTTATTTTTATTATTCCTGAACTCACAATAACAACATATATATATATATATATTAGTTTTCAAGTGGCATTCAATTAGTAGATATTTATGGGCTCCAAATAACTTTTGGATGCATTTTCCTGTAAATTGCTCGAATTTTTCATTCATTTCAACTTTATTAAACTTCCATAAATATATTGCAACAATGGTCTTGTGAGTCCAATTTTTTTGTTCTACAATTATTTGTAGAGTAAAACAAATATTCTTTAAGTGTTGGCATGCATTGAGGTCTTCTAAATAGAAACTTCATTGTAGTGGATGGTTGCTGATGAGTTTCCTTAAAAACCAATATTTTATTTTATTTGGACATAGACCTTTAAATAATAAATTTGCCACAATATCAATCTCATAGAATTGATATACTAAATTTCAAAATATTTTCACGAGTTTGTCATTACACAAAATCATTACATCTAAAATATCCTAGAACTCTTTAATCCATAGCCATTATAAAATATTTAATCATATATGTCTAAATCAACTATTATGAACTGTTGGATAGTTGGTCTGTGTGGAGAGAGAAAAAGGCATAGATTGCTAAATATATTATTGAATAAATCTTCAAATTTTCAACAACTTCAATGACTTAGACTATTTAACAGAATGTAATTACTGATATGTATGTTAGACCTAACAACAATAAGTTTTATTTTGTTGAAAGTGAAAAATTCCAACATACAAATGATTAATGGAAGAAAAGAAATTAAGGAGAGAAATTTATTAAATGGCTAGAGGCACACTCTTCCATGGATGCAGAGCAACGGGAACAAAAGTAGTTTGCTACCTGTATTAAAAGGAAGATGAAATCAAGAGGCAAAACTTGATATATCAATGGAATGGGAAAAAAAATGAAAAAGAAAAGAAAAGTACTAACTTACAAATAAAGCTATGAATATTTTGAGCATTATGTCATATACCAAAAGAAGAAAAGTTACTTATTTGACAAATTATTATACAAAATAAGGCATAAATTATGTGTGTAAAAATAATGATTGAAATTATCATTCTAAACTATAGCATCTAAAACCATATACAACTTTCAATTTTAGATATATTGCTTCTTCATCTACTACTTGGTAACTTAGCATGTTAATATTTGTAACATCTATAGATAATTTGTAAGGGCCATCATCAGGGAAAAAAAATTTGTATGCATAAAAGGTGTATTTCGAATAAAAAGAATGCTAAAACTATAAGAATAATATCTATCTACTTTAGTATTATATGTTACACATTACATTGTACGTGTGTTTTATGTTATATAAACTTTTTTCCATATTAAATTAAATATACTGCCACTTTATGTTGGAAAAAGGTATTTTTATTTAACGAAACAAAATATTTATATATTTTCTAAATCAACTAAAGCCCTAGAGGCATGTCTAGTAAGTAAGGAGAGGTGGATGAGATTATTACCACGAATTATTAAGGCATATTAGAATATTATTCACTTCCTTAGAATTTTGGCGATGATCAATGAAACTCTCACGCATACCCAATTGGATACCCTATTCAGAAAATGGAAGTATGCATAGCGCCATGGTTTGTGAAAAGCAGAGATCCGAACACTCCCCAGAATCCAATAAAAAAACCAATACCCATACTCATGTAGAAGCCATCTCTATCCTCATCTTTATGACCACCCATGCTGATTGGAGGTTGTGCTTTTGCTTCTAATCTACTTCTTATCGATGACACTTCTTAGAAAGAGGCTCACCGCATAATCCAGGATTGGCCATAAATGAAGCATTACTTTAGGTTTGGATTTGAGTGCCCGTTGGGATTTGCCCTGTCAAGTTATTGTATGAAATGTTCAATTTGGCAAGGATATTTAAGTTGGAAATGCTTTGGGGAATTCCTCCCGATAGGTGGTTCGAGGACAAATCAAGTACTTCAAGCTTCCCCATTTCACCAATTCTTTTAGGTATGCGTCCAGTTAAGTTGTTGTTAGAGAGATTTAGTTGTAACAATGCTATAAGGCTTCCATACACTTCGGGTATCTCTCCTTGCAACTTGTTGTTGGATAAGTCCACCATCATCACGTCCTCCAAGTCGGGTTAGACCTACAATGCTTCTTTCTCTCCAACATTGAGGAAGCTCTCCTGATAAAAGATTGTTTGAGAGATCCAACATTGCTATGCTACTGTCTTCTTTTTTAATTTTTTTGGCTATTTTGAACGAACCATGATTTAAATTGCACAAAGTTGATAAGTTTCCCATGAACCTATTGTTGGAGACATCTATATAAGTAGTGTGTGGATTGAATAATGGTAGCTGACCTTCAAATTGGTTGAAGCTCAAATCAACATACACTAGAGGATTTTGGGAAAATGGTTGAGTTCGCAGCTTACCATGCAAATTATTGTTGGGAATAACTATATGCTTTTCAAGCATTATCCCACATTGCTTGGAAAACTAAGTTTTGTTATATTTATAATAAACTCTCCTTCTATATGGTTTCAAAAGAGTTCATGAGTGGGTTTTGAAAAAATCACCACACACGCGCCGCCAGCCTGCCCGGGACTGGGCCAGGCTGGTTTCTTTGAATTTGATTTTTGTTGACAAAACGTGTTTGAATTGGTCCAATAAAAAAACGTGTTTTTGAATCATTCAAAAACGCAAGCAGTTATTTTTCCGATTTGAAAGGCACGATCTCCTCATTGTGCCCTGATTTTTCTCAAAAGATTTTTTTTGGGTTATGTTTTCAAAGGTGGTTTTTATAATACTGCTTTTGCTTGCCGAAGGAGAGATAATTTTTTGAATAAAAAAATATTCTTCTTCTTCTTCTCGTTTTTCTTTTCTGGGCAATTGTAGTTGTTATTCCAGCTACATCTCACGAGTGCACATGCGACTGGGTGGCTGTGTTAACCTTGGGGAGCAAACGGCGTTATCGATTGCACTACGGTCGTGCCAGAATTTCGCTTTAGGGCAGTGGTTTCCACGACACAGCTTTCATTAATATTTTAATAACAATTATTCCTTGAAATATTCAAGTACTTGACTTCTGATGACAAGGTCCAGAACCAATCAGGTGTGAGCCAAGTTATCGTCAATGATATTCACATTTGTTGCTAGTTGTTATATGCATATTTGGTTATCGATGAACCAAGATTCATTCGAAAAGGAGGAGAGAAACCCACCGGTTCAACCTCTAAACTATATCCAGTTCAAACAACGCTTTACACAATGCACCCAATAAAGAAAAATCTAAAAATATATTAAATAATTTTCAAAAATTTTAAAAATATCTAGATCCAATATAACTTATTGAAAATCACTTCCTCAAAATTTCATGTAAAAATAAAATAATCTGATATTTTTCCTAAATTTTTCAAAACAAAGCAAAATAGGGACTTGTAAACCAAATTTCATAACTCTAAAATAATCATAGGTTGTATAAATCATATTAAAGACATTTACAACATAATATATGATGATTTTAACATGTTTATATAGTTTCAAAACATTATGATATGTTTCTACTGCCTAAACATTAATTTGCAAACTATTTTTGTAATTTTCATTTATAAAAATAAATTTCCATATTACATAATATATTCATATCATATAAAAATGTCACAAAAACATATTCTAAATTTAGATCTATGAATATAGCATGTTTCTTATTTTATTTATCAAATAAAACCGAGTTTACCTATCTACTATGCATAAATCATATTCATCCAAGCATGAATTTATTAAAATCGCCTCATGAACATGTTTAATCTAAAATTTCAGATTTAAGAAATTATCAACATCATAAAAAACAAGCAATCTCAACATAATCTAAAATTTACTTATTAGAAAAACAAAGTGGAATAAAAAATTTCTTCAACCTCACAACAACTACTACAAATTTGTTGTTGAAGCCCCTAATCCTCCCAACCAAAATCGTAATATTCTTTAAACTCAGAGACTACCTAATGATAACAAGAAAATTTATAAAAATTAGTATGGTTTAGTAAGGATATAAGAAAAATACGATTTGTAGAAATAGATTATCTATTTTCTTCTTGTAATTGAAATAGGTTTTTATGGGTTTTGAGGAATTAAAGATGAAGATGAGACGTTTATTTATTTTTTATTTTTTGCTGAAAAAGTGAGTATAATAATGGAATTTTGTAATATTAGAATATTATTTTATGTATTAAGAAGTAAGGAATTTTGTGGGTGACTTTTGTAGGGTTTCGCTAGGGCCGTAGATGAAAAGAAAAGGCATTTACTTTACTAAAATTCATCTTATTGACTAATTATGCCACCTATCTTAAGAAACCCACTTTTCCTAAAACTAATTCCTTTCTACCTATCTAGTTCGCTCTTGATGATGGGCATGTTACAATTAAGGATGTAATTTCAATATTATTAGACAAATTAAATAAGAAATTAGAGAGTTTGATTTATAAATATTTAATTTATCGTAATGATTTATCAAATTAAATATTTAGCTCACATTGGTGAAATTAAAAATTTATCATGTCTACTTTAATTGTTTTACTAATTTAACATGTGAATTTGCCTTTTATAGTTACTAAACTATATAACTTATTATTATCCTAAATTAAATTTCAAAGTTCAAATTTATCCATAATTATTACTAAACCTATTTAATTTTCATGATTACAAATCATAATTACAATTGTATTTTCCACAGGAAAGTTCTCCATGTTGGGTAACTGTCATGCATAAATATGGTATCAGAGGTTTAAATCGGTATATAAAGATATATGCTTAGGCAAAAAAAAGGAAAAAATTATGTCTATTCAATCCCTATTTAATTCTATTCAAACCTTACTTAATTTCATGATTTCAAGGATACCAAAAATATTTAACGCCCATATACTAAAAAAGGAAAATACTATGTTTATTCAACCCCTATTTAATTCTATTCAAATCTTATTTAATTTCATGATTTCAAATATACAAAAAATATTTTTTGTGAACTATTTCTATTCAACCCTTATTTAATTCTATTCAAACCCTGTTTAATTTAATGATTTCAAAAATACCAAAAATTTTAATTATATTCAAACCTATTTAAATTTCATGATTACAAATCATAATTACAATTGTATTTCTACAAGTAACTTATTGGTAACTATCATGCATAAATATGGTATCAGAGGTTTAAATCGGTATATAAAGATACATTCTTAGGCTAAAAAAGGAAAAGTATGTCTATTCAACCCCTATTTAATTCTATTCAAACCCTATTTAATTTCATGATTTCAGGGATATCAAAAATATTTATGCTCATATGCTAAAAAAAGAATTCAACCCCTATTTAATTCTATTCAAATTCTATTTAATTTCATGATTTTAGAGATACCAAAAATATTTTACACGGACTATTTCTATTCAATCCTCATTTAATTCTATTCAAACCTTATTTAATTTAATGATTTCAAGGATTCCAAAAATTTTAATTATATTCAAACCTATTTAATTTTCGTGATTTTAAGGATATGAAAAATATTTTATACCTATATGATAAAAATATTATATTAAAAATATTTACACTAAAAATATTTACATTAAAGACGCCAAGGGGATGATTTTGCTTTAATAGTATAGATTAAAATAGAAATTGAATCTTCTTACCTAATTGTAATAGCTAAAAATATATATAATTTAGGAATAAATATATTAGAATTAGGATGAAAATATAAAGACTTATGGTCATCACGTGGCCTTTAGTGTGTATTGTGGACTCAGATTCTCCACGCAAGCATCCTCGGAATTAAAGCTGTTCAAAGGTATAGTAAACATCTACGATTTTTTTTTTTACTGATGAAAGACGAAAGATTCAAGTAATTTTCTTGACTGAATTTATTATTTCAAAATTGAATTTTTGACCAAATTTATGAGCTTTCCATCTTAGAATTTGACCTTGCAGTATAAATAGGAGTACTCTGTTTCGTCCAAATCAACAAGCTTTCAAAGTTTTCTTCTGTGTCTCAAAAGTCTTAGGAGAGGTCACGAGCGACAACCATTTTCCACACCCCAACACGGTTCGACAGCCATCAACGAAACCCCTATTCAGCAAATCGACGCTCACTAAGCCTAATCGAGAGAGAGAGACAGAGGGTATTAGAGAAAGAAAGAATTAATTAATTTAGAGAGAATGAAGAATTGCAACCGCTGTGGGAAGACGGCGAGGATTCGCTGCGAGTCCGATAAAGCGAGTTTCTGCTGGAAATGCGATGAGAAACTACACAGTGCAAATTCCCTCGTAGAGAGACACGTGCGGTGGTTGCTTTGCCACGTCTGCCACTTCCTAACTGCGTGGAGAGCTTCCGGTCCGAAACTCGGTCCGACGGTCTCAGTTTGCGAGACTTGCATTCAAAATTTTTCTGATCAGAACCGTCGGCAAGTTTCGTGTAGAAGAGCTGTAGACACCCAATTTTTTGCCCAATTAAAAATTAGGCTCAAATTTAGATTAAATTATGTCATGATTGAGTTCATTAAAAATATAAAAAACAATAGTATAATAAAAAAGGAGAAAAAGAGAAAATAGAAAAAATAAAAATATAGAGGAATAAAATATGTATAATAAAATAATTAAATGAATAATAGTAATATAAATAAAATATATGTAAGAAAAATTAAAATAAATAATTATTTAAGCTTAATATAATATATATTTTATTAGTCTTAAGTATTAGTGGGTTAGCTATATGACCAAGGCACAGGCCAACGGCCCTACGGATCAGACCATGGACACAAAGCAAGGGGATCCAAGTTCGAATCTAGCCTAAGGCAGATTTTTGCCTCTTTTTTGTTCATTTTTTTTTCCAAAAGACACATCGGTTCATCCACTTTGAGACCTCATTTGAGCAACGAATCTTTGTGTTTTTCGAAATTGATTGCACAGACACGAACTAGGCATGGGATACATCACATATACACACAATTCGTGCACTATTTCATTCCAAAAGACACATTAATTAAGGCATGAAAATTGAAAAAAAAATTCGAATGGACATGATTTTTCAAATCTTAAAATTGGCCGAATTGTGTTCTTTAATCAAATAAACACACTTAATCAATGAGTCATGACCTGTAAACATAATATTCGTGATCAATTTGAACCAACAATCACGAATCGAGTCCCAATTTTGAATCGTTTTTATTCGAAAAAATGTAACGATTCGTGATTGTAAAATTGAACAAGTACGAAGCTTCGAAATGACAAATTGTTTCGAAACTCTATAATAGGATCACCCCACAAGCAGAAACCACAATTCAATTTCACAAAAACACGCACTACACGATCGAGGATCTGAAATAGAGTAGAAATTGCTCGAATTGCAAAATTTGCAAATTCGAAGTGATTGAGAGGATTTCGATCCAATTAAAGAGTGTTAGGATCATCTAGGAAGTGTTCTTGATTGATTATAGTGTTTAGATTTGCTCGAATTTGCATTTGGAAGTTCTGCAAATTTTTTTTATTTTTTTTAAACCCTCGCCGCCGAGCACCACACACGAACCGCCACTTCTGGTGGTTCTGGGAGTGAACCACCACCACCAGCCGCTGCAGCACCAAATCCACGTCGGGCCGACAAAGTTGGAGGCTTCGAAAACCACCAGGAACGGCCGAAGGAACGCTCGAAAACCACCGTGATCATCTTCTTCACCCGACGGAGCACCGAAATCCGACCCGAAATCCGAATCCAACCCGGTCGGTCGTCGGTCAACGGTGATCGGTCAACCGTCAACGGTCGTCGGTCAAAAGTCAGCAGATCCTGTGGTCCAGATTTGATCAGGGATCCTACGGTTCAGATTTGATCAGAGGATCAGACGGTCCAGATTCGATCAAAGCAATCAACGCTCCATATCAAAAGTCATCAGATCCTGCGGTCCAGATTCAGTAACAGATCAGACGCTCCAGATCTGATCGAGAAGATCCAACGGTCCAGGTTAGTCTGTATTATTAAATTATTTATTTATTATATATTTAATTTCGGAAAATAAGAAAAAAATAGTAAAAAATCAATAAAAATTCGTTAAAAAATCCAGAAAAATTAGAATAATTTTTTTAATATAAATTTACATGTTTTAGTAATTTTTGATATTTTTTGATATTTTTGAATATGTATTTGCATATAGTTTGATCTTTAAATATATATTTGATGCATGAGATGTTTTGTTTTTGTATTTTAATTTGTTATGATATATTTTAAATATGTTCTGAACATATGTGATGATTATCGAATTTTGAAAATAATAAATTATTAATAGATTTTTTAAACCAAAATTGTTGTTGAATAATAAAGATAAAAATTGTTTTTTTTAAAATCATGATATTAATTAAGTTTTTATCAAAATTATCTTTATAAATTTACTATAAAGATTAATACTCAAAGTTTTCAAAATTGATTTTCATGTAGCATAAATTAGCCATGAATTATCATAGTTTTTTTAAAGAAAAAATGATTTTTGAACTTAGAAAAATATATTTTTTATTGAAATAAAATTTAATTGATTAGATCATGGATCATCAAAATTAGTTTTCATAAAAATTCAAATTTAATAAACTTAAAGTGAGAATATTTCAAAATATAAAATTGATTAACAAACTAAGTTCTTTATTAAAAGAACTACGTTTTGTCTGATCTCGATTAGCGAGTACGTAGGCACCTACGGGGCGACAATAAAATTAGAAAAAATACATTTTGTTTTGATAGTTTGAAATAATCATTTTGTACATATTATAAGTTTTTTTTTTTAAAGGAAAAATACAAATGTTTGTTGATATTTAAATCCTAAGAAAAAATACATAAAAGTAAAAATGCATGATTAAACTTGCAGATATTTGTTTTATAAATGTTTTGTTTGAATTTTTTAGTATAGAAAAGGATAAATTCTAAATTTTAAATTAAAGTGGTAACCGCTTAGGTTTTAATAGGTTAGCCCCGAACTCAGATATCTGGTATTTTTAATAATTTGATTTTTAAATCAAACTTTTCGCGATAGTGGCTAAGTTAGGATTAACCGACCCATTAATCCTGGCTTTCATTTTTTCCCGATTTATATCGGGTGGCGACTCTAAAAAGCTTTCAAAAATTAAAATTTCTTTTAACCCCTAGTCGAGGATTCATGTTAAATGGGTTAGGATTTAATATGAATCGGGTTAGGAGAAATGAATCGGATAATTTTCAAAATCCAGGCTCGACAGATTGGCGACTCCACTGGGGACTCGCTTATTTTTTTAAGAGGGCTAGCCACTTAAGTTTAAATTTAAAATTTATCCTCTATTTTTGTATATTGGTTTAATTATATGTTTGTA